>JARBEQ010080816.1:0-13629 GCA_030265355.1 Tritonia tetraquetra | reverse complement strand
CCCCCCCCCCCCCCCCCCCCCCACCCTCAGTCTGTCCTCAAAACCCACGTCCAAACCCCTTCAGTTTGTCTACAACCGCCCCCCCCCCACCCCTCAGTCTGTCCTCTTCCACCCTTCCTACCATTTGTTTCCAACTCCAAATCGTCTTTTGACGTGTGTGGTTTTTTTTTCAATGTGCAAATGTAGGCATAAACCCTAAATGATGATGCCTAATCTAAACAGTGGCCAAATCAACAATACATTTTTACCTTGCTCGTTCCTATAAACAAGCAAAAATACCCTTTTTGCGAACTGTACTGGTACCTTGTATGATAATGTTTATGTTATTTTTGTAATATTATGGCCGCTCGTGTCCCTTTCATTCTCTGCGTCTTAGGATTATGTCAAAATTCCATACAAAGGTAATTAGTTTAACGTTATACAACACGATCTACAGTTTCACTCAACACTTAAAATGTCGGATATTGCACGCTGTTGAGCTTGTTTGAATTGACATTGAAAAATAATTGTGGTGGCGGTTCGCCATGTTCGTTTGAAATATGCCGGGCCCCGTCTGTATAACAAAAGAAACACAGTGTATATTTTTTTTATACTGTATATACCATTATAAGCTTTTAGGGCCTCAGAATTTGACCCCTTTCTACATTATAGTAAGATGTGCTATTAAATATGTACTATATATGAACTGGTGTTGTGATATTATGCAAACCATGACATTCGATAACAAAATATGGATCGATAGAGAGAAGCAAAATGAGACCCTACCAGAATCGCCCTCCAACACTACGCACAACTTGAGAGAATTAGATTTTTAGCAATAACTTTTTTTTTCAGGCCGAGCCCAAACACATACGAAGAGTCCAGTGGGAAAAAACAGATAAGTCACTTTTGAAAAAAAAACACGACGCCATTAAATTAACACAACGCCTAAACTCTTCAATTTAGTGATATATTGCTTGAAACTACTTTAATTTTGAAGTATGCAATATGTTGCCTAGAGTGGTAGAACCTCACAGTTTTTTTATCAATGGCTGATGGGGTACCCACAAGGGCTACAGAAATATGTTTGTTGGCCCGTCTCTGATTAATACTGGTCGGTGTATTGCTCATGGTGCCAATACAGAGTTGTGGACACAGTGGGCTGATCACCTGCTCGTCTGAAACTCTCTGATCCAACGAGTTTCCAGCTTTGTGTTCAGTTGTGTTTAGTGGTCGGGGTGCCTGCATTTATGGCGGGTATCTTGTGTACCTTTTACGACTGGACATAGGGCTGGCCCCAAAACACTGCTCTATTGATTATTAATGGGGCTCAATCAAACAAACACGTATGCAATATGCACTGCAATATAACATGTAATAAGCAATATGCTCTAGCATTGTAGACTTTAAAAAGATAGTATGATTTCATGTTCTCATTCATTTTATTTTTTAAAGACGTGACTTATCTGGGTTTTCCACTGGATTCTTCAGACGTTTATAATAATAGCAATGTGAACAAGATGTAGGTGTTTAATAGACTTACTTAACCTCAATTAATTAATGACGTTGTCATTAAAGTGCAAACGTGTAATGATCTATCATTGATGACAACATTTCTCTCATTTAAAAAAGATAAGTCCAATCATGTAAATAGTTTTCATGATGATAATATTCCTCTTTTTTCTTTTCTTGGCTTTTCGTTTTCTATTTGTTTCCCTCCATTTTCTAAGATATCCTAGAATCAATTCTAAACAACAAGTTCCACAGTTGGTCAAAAATCACTCTTCGTCTGCAGGTTTCCCTAAATATACATCAATCTATATTTTTGTTTAGTCTTATTATTCATCATCGTGGTCATCATCAGCATTATCATCGTCGTCCTCTACCACAACATCGCCATCTTTATGACCATCGCCATATTCATCAACGTCATTAGCATCAATTTCATGACCACCATTATCATCATGTTGTTACTTCGACGACTTTTTCATCGGAACTTCTTAGGGTTATCACTATTACCATCATCATCATCATCATCGTCATCATCATCATCATCGTCATCATCATCATCATCGTCATTATCATCGTCATCATCATCATCTTACTTATTTGTTAATTAACTAAAATTGTTAATAGTATCATCACCATCATCGTCCTTCTCATTATGATCGCCATCATCATCCTTATCATCATCATCATCATCATCGTCATCTTCGTCAATATCATTGTGCTCTTCATCAACATTCTAAGTTACGTTATACTCATTAGTCAGAAAGTTTTTATCACTTACGTTATCAACATCTTAATCAATAACTTTTGTCAACGTTGACACCCCCATGTATCGCGTATAAACTAATGTAAATACTTTTCTAATTATTATTTTATTATTGATGATAAACTATATCATATGTCATCATTATTACTGTTGTTATCATTATTATTTTTATTATTTTTAATTATTTTTATTATTTTTTAATACTAATATTGTTATTATAATCATCATAATTATCATCATTGTCTTTTTGTTAGGTTACAATTAATATCGTTCTAAACTTTCTAAAACATTATTATTATTATTATTATCATTGTTTTTATCATTATTATTATTATTAATATTATTATTATTATTATTATCATTAGTACTAATATCACCATTTAGATTATCTATAACATTATCATCATTGCTGTATTGTTAGTATTACTATTATTATTGTTGTTGTTACTGTTATGTTGTTATATCATTCTATTTCCATATTTCATTTGAAAAGTTGACAATTGTGATCCATTCATTACGATGAAAATGAAAATATATTATGTAGTCTATCTGTAATTTGGACAAATAACACATGAGCCACCCATGTGATAAGAATGTTTACAGAGATCTATCATTTTGCATTTGAGAAAACAGTTTATTGTTATGTATTCTTGTCATGTTCTTAGTCATTCAGGTTTTGATCTGGATGGCTTCATATAGACGAATATGTTATAAATGGGCCAATGTAATGTGGCAGTGTATCATGTAGACAGATTCGAGTCTTTCCCAAGGATGAATGATGGGTTGATTGTATGTATGTATCTATGCATGTGCATGTGTGTGTGGGTGTGTGGGTGTATGTATGTGTGTGTGTGTGTGTGTATGTGTGTGTGTGTGGGTGTATGTGTGTGTGTGTATGTGTGTGTGTGCATGTATGTGTCTCTGGACTTAAGTATGTGTATGTATGTATGTGTCTCTGGACGTAAGTATGTGTATGTATGAATGATTGTATAACATATTATGTATGTATGTATTATATGTCTGTATGAATAGATGTATGCATGTATGTGTGTGTGAGTGTGTGTGTGTGTGTGTGTCTGGACGTCTGGTCGTTGGTGAATGGGTGTATCTCTGGTGTCGATGATGTCTATGTATGTTTATATGTGCGTAGGTATGTAAGTAAGTATGTATGTATGTATGTATTATGCATGCAATTATGTGGATAGCTGTGGTACGTATGTATGTATGTATGTATGTTTGTATGCATGATGTAAGTATGGGTATGTATGGATGTATCGGGTATATGTTGATATGATTGTTATGTGTTGAAAAGGGTGTAAAAATTCACATGCTTGACTTTTTATGGATGTATGTATAGTATATATGTACGTATGTATGTATGTATATATGTGTGTATGTATGTATGCATGTATGTATGTATAGTATGTATGCACGTATGTATGTATGTATAGATGTTTGTATGTATGTATGTATGTATGTATAGTATGTATACACGTATGTATGTATGTATAGATGTTTGTATGTATGTATGTATGCATGTATGTATGTATAGTATGTATGCACGTATGTATGTATGTATATATGTTTGTATGTATGTATGTATGCATGTATGTATGTATCGGGTGTATATATTTGTCTATATTATGTGTATGTATGCATGTATGCAAACATGAAAGTACACAAAATATACATGAGTTTGTAAATGTTATTCTGTATGTATTATGTGTGTTACGTATGTTGTGCATGAATGAATGCTTTTGTGTATGTGCGTGTGTCAATGTATGCCAAATGGTTCTGGTAGGCTGAGTGATACACTTATTTGGTTTGATGAATTATTTGTATGTTTGTTTGTTTGTTTGTGTGCCAACAGTGTTCTTCTTTCATCAATTGTAGCCTTAGATGGGAACATTCTGTGAAATAATGACATTATTATTATTACTATTATCATTATGATTATTACTTCATTATTAATTATTATTATTATTATCATTATTATTATTATTATGTAACTAACATAATAAGATGCAACTACGATTTTTTTAAAATAAAATGTTTTAAAGATGCATTGTGTTGTTCTTACTTCTTCTTTACCATTGTGTTGTTGTAGTTTACTGCTCTCCTGGGAGTCACTCACCCAACACGGGGGTGTGGGTCTAGCCACTGGTAGGACCCCAATGAGGAGCTGTGAGTCTAGCCACTGGTAGGACACCAATGAGGAGCTGTGGGTCTAGCCACTGGTAGGACCCCAATGAGGAGCTGTGGGTCTAGCCACTGGTAGGGCCCCAATGAGGAGCTGTGGGTATAGCCACTGGTAGGGCCCCAATGAGGAGCTGTGGGTCTAGCCACTGGTAGGACCCCAATGAGGAGTAGGGCTTTTTCCAAGATGCCATGGAATTATGATCATCTCGGTGTGAGAAAAGCAACTAACGAGGCACAATCTCAGACACACAAGACCATTATTTATCCCAACCCACAGTGGCAAATTCTCCCAGGTTTTATTTTGGCTGATGAGGTGACCATACGGGCAACAGTCTTATTCGTTTATTTGTCATAATTCATGATTGTTTATTGATTCATTCAATGTATTGCTCATGGTGCCAAGTAAGGATGGTGGGCACAGTGGCTGCTTGTCTGAAATCATTTGATCCATATCTTTTCCATCTCTATGTATAGCCACATGTGGCGGTATGCATCGTTTGTGACAGAACAGGGAGCTGGCCCCAACAGTCTTTTGCGGTATCAATCGGTTTTGATCAAACAAACAAACAAGGTTAATGCCCACTTCTTCTTCTTCTTCTTCCGTTAATTTGCAGACCACCTCTGGTGTATTGTCGCAAAATGATATACATAATACAAGTCATCTAATCTAAACATGAAAACACTGAACAAAGGCTACAAGGGCTCGCTCATTGTGTGACCATCTTCAAACTGTCCGAGAAGGATTGTACGTCAGGTTTTCTGACCGCAAATTGTTCCACAGTCTTATGGCAGATGGGAAGAAAGACTAAATATGGTTGCTTCCAGAGACCAGTCATAAAGCCCGCTCCTAGTGAAGACTGGCTCTTAGAGGCGTGGCCGTTGACTGCTTACTGTATAAGTAAGTAAGTAAGTAGGTATGTCCTTTAAGGCTCATTGGGCCGGAGCGTAACCCGGTTTCTGTAAGCTGGTTTATCGCAAAGTACATTCCCAAATCTCATTTGAAAATTGGTACCCATTTCTACACCTGGATCGAGTGAGGCAAGGAAAGAACGAAGTGCCTGAAGCTGGACTCGAACCCACGACGCTTGCCATGGAAGGCTGCTTACTGTGCTGTTTAAATAAAAGACTAGGGGCATCATAGGGTGGCGGTAACGCTTTCGCCTTCGTAGAAGGTCTTGAGTTCAAATCTCGAAGGCGACGTGAGGATTGTATTCCTATGGACTTTCTCTGAGTTTTGATGGCTCTGACCCTGTGGATTCCATTGTATGGAACCAAGTGCTATCGGAGATGGACTATGAATAGGAGGTCCCGTCTTTGATTCGACCTAAATAGGTTGCCAAAGGTCTAAAACTAACAACTATGAAAAAAAGAAGAGACCTGATCTCCGTCAAATCAATACGCGACGCATGACCCATTTAAAAACGGTCCATCTCGAATGAGACGGTCGGGCTGATCCCCTGCTTGTCTGAATGTTATCGATCCATTTCCCACTGGGTATTCCTTCAGGTTATGCTGCTGTCCATTGTACCAATCATGGAAAGCCCATGATTCTGCCTTACACGTCATCAGTGATTCTTGGTCACATGAATTGTGGGCTTAAACCATAGAAGCGAGTTCGATTGAAATCGTTTTTATTCTCTATGATGTCGAAAACGTAGCAAATTTTGATAACAATTTTACGCAACGTTGCAATAAGGGTGTCTTTTTAAATCGGTTTTCCAAACAGATATAAATAGAAGAAGAGGATTGATAGAAAAGGCAGCGTGACCTCTCGGGGTTAGGAACTATTTTTTTTTTAAATATTCGTCCAGTTTCTTTTTTAGGTACGACTACCTACTATTCTGAGTCTTTGATGGACACCAAATGGGCCAGCAAGGAAGTCAGTTAATTCCTTTAAAAGCTATGTAGAGTATGGGAGATAGGGAAAATGTTTTCTTATGAACATTTTAGCGTTCTTTAAAAGCATTTTGACGGGAAAATTGGTGAACGTTTTGACTTACTTTCGGTCGATCAGCTGTCCTGATAGATGCAATAGGTTCATTAGTGGATCTTCTGTATCTCCAAACATACGCCTATGTACATTTCATACATTCCCTCGCACCACAAAACACCGTTCTATTTTTTGTAACGTTTTACGCACGAAGCCTAACAAAAAGACAAATAACAGTAACAGCGGAAGTAAGTACACAGGAGCAGTAATATTTATGGACCCAAAGTCTACAATTTATAGATAGGTATAAATCGGAAAAATCCTTTCCCAAGACATCCCTATTGTTACATTCTTGATATAATGATGATAGTGGTGGTGGTGGTGGTGGTGGTGGTGGTAAAGATTGTATTACAAACAATGATGATGGTTATAATAACAGTGATCATGATTATGATGTTGAGGATGAGGAGAAGAGGATTATCATAATGGTACTAATAATTGATAATAAATATGCATGTGCAGCCAATAATTAGAAAAAAAACGATTCTTAATATGAGAGAAATAAAGTTCGTATCTAAATATGTTACTAATACATACCCTGGATGCTACAACAGTGTGGAGAATGTGTTATTATCGTACTTCTACCTAAAATAAAAATGGAATGAAAACCTCAAAATCACAACATCAACTCCAAGATTCGTGATTAAAAACCAACATTTACAATCGTTACTTTATTACAATTTTCAAAATGCGCAGTATAGAAGCTCCCACGCGCACGCGAGCGATAACACCCACACCCACACGCACGCACACACACACACACACACTTACACACACACACACACACACACACAGTTACACACACACACACACGTATTATATACACACACAAGGGGGTAAAAAACTATACATTGTAAAGCGCATAGAGCATGATGAACTTCGTGGATATGCGCTATATAAGTGTTCTTCTTTTACTTTACATTTATACGCACCACAATCAGAAGCAATATCTTTAACGGTTTAAACCACAACAGACGTAGAATGATAATGAAATGACCCATTAGTCATGTTTCATTGGCTTAAAAGCAGGTCTTAATCGAATTGTTGACGATTTCTCTACCCATTTTCGTGTTATATGTTCTTGGGTGTTTTGCCTGTCAGCTGAAGAAGGGCAGTGTGGCATGAAACGTTCTACGTCCCTCTGCTTTATCCCTTTTGGAAGTTTATACATTTCCTTACCCCTCTTATTCATCTATTTCAACTTCCAGGAGCCCTATTTCATTGGCTTAAAGGGGGATTCTGTTTGGTTTCCGTGGTGGGCGAAAATATAAAGCCTATTAACTTTTCTTGTCCTGAACTAAAATACTTTCTGACAATGCATTTCAGCGCAGGGTATTATTATATTATTAATAATGAAAAAAAAGCGAATAGATCGGCTAGTGGGCCTAGGTCTGAACACCTCTTCATTTTCATTACAAAACCAAAATCATGCACTCGGAAGCAGCGTTTAATGCGCGAGGAGCTTAAACAGATAGTAGTTTTAGGCTGGAGAGGTTGAGATTACTCGACCGCGTCAGTTTAATGAGTGGAATTAGCAATTGAATTAATAGGAAAGATGTTAGAGGACTTTCCATTTCTACTCTAGTTTAGGGTTGGCCGTAGTGTGGGCGTCTGTCGCTGAGAGACTAATAATAATTATAGATAATATAATATAATTCGTATTGAGAGCCTTACCCCGTATGAAACAGGCTTAAAGAGCTTCACATTTGGACAGAAATTTACATTCAATCCACACAATGCAACTTATTTATGATAAAAGTAATTTAAAAAGTAATGAAATAAAATATAATTAAAAAGGAAGATATCCAATGGTCGTATTATTTTATAAAATGACACATTTGTGGTCACAAATTAAAAGGAAGTCTTTAAACAGCATTTGAAATAGTATATACTATCAATGTGTCTGACATGTCATGGGAGGGAGTCTATACTATCAATGTGTCTGGCATGTCCTGGGAGGGAGTCTATACTATCAATGTGTCTCGCATGTCCTGGAGGAGTCTATACGACCAATGTGTCTGACATGTCCTGGGAGGGAGTCTATACTATCAATGTGTCTGGCATGTCCTGGGACGGAGTCTATACTATCAATGTGTCTGGCATGTCCTGGGAGGGAGTCTATACTATCAATGTGTCTGACATGTCCTGGGAGGCAGTCTATACTATCAATGTGTCTGATATGTCCTGGGAGTTCCAGAAAAGGGGGGCCGAGTAGGTAAAAGATTGATCGCCAATTTTGCGGGTCATTTTAGATTTTGCAAGCACACGATTGTCAGATTTTGATCGGAGGTTTCCTGTTAGGGTATACATATTGATCAAATCATTAACATATTCAGGACTGTCAGAGTGCATTGAATTATAGATTAGTGTGCATATCTTATATTTCAAACGTTTATCCAATGAAGTTCCCTTAAAAGATGCAGACGTAGATCTATTATTTCTAAAAACCAAGCTCGCTGCATCGTTCTGAGCAACTTGGAGGGATCTTATTTTGGCTTGTGTTACATTTGCAAAGAGTGCGTCACAGTGATCAAGTCAAGACAGAATAAGAGCATCGACTAAGAGGGCTGAAACATCTTTAGAAATTAGTTGCCTAACTTTGACTATTCACTTCAAATCCATATACATTTTCCTAATAATGTTATTCACTTGAGTGTTAAAGGAAAGGTCTGAATCTATGAAGTTTGTTCCAACATTTGCAAATGGAATTACAATATCTCCGAAACTGATTGATGTGCAGTCAACATTTTTTTAAAAACATTTGGCTTGCCAATAAGAATGGTCTCCGTTTTTCCATCGTTTAACATTAGTCTGTTTAAATTCATCTATGATTTTATCTCAGTAAAGCATTGCTAGAAACGTTGAATAAGGAAGTGTAGCAGAGATTGAAAAATTGGCTCTCATCAGCGTAGCAATGGAAATTATGATTAGAACGGGAGATGATATTTCCTAGGGGCTGCATGTACAGTGTAAACAAAACGGGCCCCAGCACCGAGTGGTGAAGTACCTGGAGGTCCTACTTTCGAATATTAAGAATTTATGTTGACGACGTTTTTGAAAAAGCATCATATTTCAATTAATGACTTTTTTTAGTCCTAAATGGTATAATTCCAATAGTTTTGAATATAATTTTGTTCTGTAATAGAACTAGTAATAACAATAATAATGATAGTAATAATAATAATAATCGATCGATTGGTTTTTAAGAAAATAAACAACAAAAATATACATCTTTTCAATTGATACAAACTATAACAAAAAGGAACAAGACTGATATGCTAAATGTGAAATCTAGATACGGTTTTAGTGGATAATTCATTCATTTTAAATTCAAATCGAGCCGTCAAACTAAAACAGGCCGCCTTGCCGAGAGCGAAGTGGTTCGGTACATGCAAAAACGTATTTATTTCTTTTACTTGACTAACTACTTCGAATGTAAAGTCAGCTCATGAATAAACGTTTATCCTTTTTTGACTAGCCAAGCCCGCCGATTTTGTTACATTTATTCTTAACGCGGACATTAGTTAAGCCCTGTCATGAATACTCCTCCCCCCTTTCCCCCAACAATCTGTCTTGGCACGGTACATTCTGTATTACATTATCTTTTGTTTCTTTTGACGTCTATAGAAGCTTTTTCTCATCTTTCGTAGAAAGGGTAATGTTGCTAGTAATTTGATAATGACTTGATAATGATAAGAATGATAATGATGATGATGATGATGATGATAATAAGGGTGATAATAATAATGTCTTAAACAATAATGATGTTGGTGATGATGATGATGATGATGACGACAATTATGATGATGATGATGATGACAATTGATGGTGGTGATAGTGATGATGAAAATGTTGATGATAATGATGAAGATGATGAAGATGACGATGACGATGATGATGTTGTTGATGATGGTGATTTGATGACTATGATAATGATTATAACGATTACAATCATCATAAGAGAAACATTAAATCACATTATGATGATAAAGCAGCAGCGATATCATGACATAGATTATAATCCTGAATACAAAGTCGACGACAGCAATCCCAGTTTATACATAATGATATCTGTCATGTAATAACACCAAATGATTGGTTCTCCTTCAGACGGACAATGACGTCATTTCCTGTGGTAGGTCGTCTACAACAATCAGCGGGTTTTTGTCGACAGCTTTCTTCATGCAATGTTTGCATGTTGGCCGCTGGGTAATTAGTACAGCTAGTTAACAGCTTCCGACCTCGTGTGAGTTGATTGACAGGCAGCAGACATCATAACTCCAACCACTATTACTGCCACACACCCATTACATCAACTACAAATAGGGGCAAATGATTTAAGACCTTCTGGACATCAGGCGGTCTCGACAGACTTTGGGTTTATAATTCTCAGCCATCGAGGAGAGAGGCGAGTCGGGAAAGTGATGGAACGAGCTCAAAAGGGCTTGTCCAAGACAAGAGTTGAATGGAGACGATTTGTTGACGCCTTATTATTGTCCCCACGGGAGCTATGAGATGATGGATGGATTGATGGCGGCGGTGAAGTGATGGGCGCCCGTTGCAGAGTGGTTAACTCACGTGTCCTTAGATGCGGAGGTCCGTGGTTCGAGCCTCGCCTTGTGCTGAATTTCCAAATTGCTCTGGACCATAAAGAGTTACCGTGGCTCTATCTGGGGATTCACCTCAAATCTTCTCAAGTTCCATTAACCGCCTTTGATGTGACATTTCTGTGTTGAAAAGGGCGTAACACTTCAAACTATGGAATGTCTTTAGCTAGCCACTAACCATAAACACAGTAAAGTAAAATGGGGGCTGCCAGATGTTATGAAACAAAAGGTATGAAAATGAATGGAAATATTACTTTCTAAATGCCAAAGATATCGAAATGCAGGAAGTTTCGGGTGTAACCTTTCCTGAGCTTACGAACAATATAGAAAAACGACCCCCAGGAGCTTTAGCTCCAGCTGGCATAGCTTTCTGGGTCTACGACGCGGACAAACGACCCCACCACGTCAAGGTTTAGAGAAAAGGGGGGGGGGGTGGAGAACAGCAATGGTAAGAAAATTGATAATAATAGAATACTACTAATAATAGTAATGAAATAATGATAATAATATTGACGATGATGATGATGATGATGATGATGATGGTGATGATGATGATGATGATGATGATGATGATAACAATGATACTAATAATGAAAATAGTATATTCAAAAGTATAGATGAGTGCTTGGTGGTTTTCATTATTGATTCGATATTGGTGAAGAAGCGACACGCAGCTGGAGGGCATCAAGGGGGAAGAGAATGGGGTGTAACTCAGGTTTTGTGTTACACATCAAAATGACAACAAATCAATTACCTCCCTTCAAAAGACTAAGCCCTGCGAAGGGTACCAACGTAGACTAATGAACACAAATATTGTAGATATGTTAAGCTTACTAAATAAACCTGTAGCTATATCATAATGTAGACGTCTATGTGTTTTATAACGTGTCTATGTTGATATTAGCAACATGATTTAATGCGTTTGTGATATACGATAATTAGTAATTAGTGTATACAGGCTTCCCAGCCCTAACCAGAGTAATAATTCGAGGGAATTATCAAATAAAACGTGGGAATTATAACATAAGAAACGCAAAATAACGGAAGAGAAAAAAAAACATTTTAAAAGCTAGGGTTTGTCAATAAAGACAGCAAAAAAGGGTCTTTTAGCGAGTTAAGAAATAATTAACAAAACGCTGGGACTTGTTATGTCTGGGTATAATACTAATATTTGCATTCTAGAGTAATGGAGACCTTTCGCGTCAGCACTTTTGCGCGTTCACCCTCCCTTTCTTGGTGTCATCATCATAGCTTGTCGCTCCAATACTGGATCCATGTAAGAGCCTCAGGGGTGCAATCTCTCGTCGTCGGAGCAGGATCTTGCAATCGTGGAGTATGTGGTCCATGGACTGGGTTGGGCATCCGCACGGGCATTCACTGCTTTCTTGGTGTGAAAATGGGTGTGAAAGATAGTGGCATGTGAATGTGAACTCAGTGAACGCATTTTCAGATATCGACGCGTAAGTGCTCCATTCCTTTCCACTCACTCTAATTCTAACATTTTGAACGCGTTAACTTCCTCTGGCACGTTAACAGGTGGTAAGGCTGGTTTGATCATATAAGTGAAGTCGTGTCGGAGAAAACCAGGATGAGCACTGAAGTACGCAGAATGAACCCAACAACGTCAGTGTGACAGCAAAGACGTGGGCCCCTGAAGGGAAGAGGAGGCACGGACGTCCTTAACGCACTTGGAGAAGAACTGTGGAGAAAGAAAGACAGACCTGTGGGTTGACAACATGGAGCCAGGTGCGGACTGCTGCCATCGACAGAGAGGGGGCGTCCTAGCTCAGTGGTCAAGCCACTAGACTTTGGACACTGATTCAAGCCACTAGACTTTGGACACGGATTCAAGCCACTAGACTTTGGACGCGGATTCAAGCCACTAGACTTTGGACACGGATTCAAGTCCGGCCTGTTGTGGATTTTTTTCTCTGGACCTTTTAGTGTTTTCAAGGCTCTGCCCTGGAGATTCACGTGGAATCTTCACAAGTTCTGTTGAACCGCCTTGTATGTGTTAAAAAGGGCGTTAAACTTCAAGCTTTAGAACTTTTTTAAGACCAATGGAGAGATGTGTTGAGGCCTTATATGCCACCTGGCACGAAGTGGACAGGTGACAGGTAAGGCTGCCTGTGGAGTAGAATGGTGTACAGTTTTGTTCAATCCATTCCTCCGCCAAGGGCAGCGAATACTCTTGTCATATTGCTAGAGCTGAAGTGCCTAACAGGCAGCTCGCACGGTATTCTCCCCAAGGCGTTGATGAAAGGGAGACTCAAGCGTTTAACGTTTTGCTGGGGGAGGGGGAAGGGGGGGGGTGAAACACTGTAAAGCGCATAGAGCATGGAAACGGACGTGTGCTATTTTATAAATGCTATATTTCACGTTACACCTTCATAGCATTAGCATCAGTTTTATCAACGATATCATTGACATTTATCGCAGGCACTTTCACTTTACTCACTGTGGTGTCAGTGCATTCGGGAAAGGCCAGTTAGCATTACTGCTAGCGAACAAATGGCACGAGGTTGTGAGGGTGGAGGGGGGGGGGGGGGGGAAGAAAAGAAAAGGAAAAGGAAAAACAA
>JARBEQ010080706.1:0-14364 GCA_030265355.1 Tritonia tetraquetra | reverse complement strand
TACCCGACAGTGTCGCTGCCGGGATTCGAACCCGGTACCTTTCGCTTCAGAGGCGAGAACCGTACCTCTGTGCCACTAGGACCCCACAGTTTCAATAACATTGTTAAAATAATCCGACTTGCGAGGATGACATTCCAGAAAACCAAAGGAGACCACCTTTATTGCTGTCTAATAATGAGGTCTTTCCTAACACAACCAACTATTTATCATGGGGAAAATCTTGTGAGACAACATGGATACTATTTAGTAAACACAATCTTTTGAATTCTCAATGTGTCTATAGTAGTACAAAGACAATGTACTTGCCTACACAATCTCCATTATCAACCAGGATTCAAACCCTGAACCACTGCATTCAGTCAGAGCTAAGTGACTTAGCCCACACCCTACCAAACAATATTACCACTTACATGTCAAGCACCTACGACCTATACCAATTTAGACATGTTTCTGCACATTTTACAAATGGATTGTTTACTAATACCATGCTTTAATTAAGAATGATCATGCGTTTTGGTTTTATGAAAAGAAGACTTAAAGAAAAAAGGAGGTAGCGGCAATACACTCTGACATAAGATGCTTATTTGCACTGATCAGCAAATTGACAGATAATGATTATGATTTTAAAAATGAATATTCAGCCCACTTGCTTTACATTCCTAAAGTTAAAATTGAAATCGTTGGCCACTATTATGTACCATGTTCATATCCCTTTCAAATGCTAAGTTTATAAAGGGGGCGTCCCTAGCTCAGTAATTGTCACTCGACTTCGACGCCGAGGACCAGGGTTCGAGTCCTGTCTGGTGTGGGATTTTTTCTCTGATGTTCGATGCCTAGCCCCAAAAAGTGGTTGGCATTTGGCAGTGGCAGCAGTTTTAGCCAAAGGCCTTTATGTTACTACTGACCTCTCTGGTCGGGAAACGTCGGTTCCCTAGAAAATCGGATTCCGATTAGCCAGGTTTCCCGATTACCCAGGGTCGTGGGGATTTTGGCTTTCCTCCAATGTTTGGAGTACTTAAGCCCTTCGGTCGTGTCAAGGCAATCCCATGTGATGAATTCACACCTCACTGTGACTAGGCTAATTTTATTTGTTGACAACAGTACTGACCAAGTGGGTCCCATGTTCAGCCATAAAAGATACACAAGATGCCCAGTATAAATCCAGGCACCCCGACCACCAAGCATAGCTGAACACAAGTGTGGAAATCCTCTGGATCAAAGAATTTCAGACAAGTAGGTGATCAGCCCACTGTGTAAGCAATGACAATGCAAGATGAAAAATCGTCCAGATTACTCCAGGGACCCTTTCTGATTACAGAGTTTATTTCTATAGAAAAAATTTCGTCCCGATTTAACAGGTTTCCTGATTGTCCAGGGTACCGATTTCACAGGTTCTACGGTAATACCACTCATCAACCAAATCAAATTAAGTTTAATTGTCACTATGGCTAAATATACTCTATTTCAGTAAAACGTGTCTTAGACCCACCTTTAGCGGCCACCCAGGCCTGGTAGACAGGAGAGTTGTGATAGGCTTTCAAAGCTTCCGTGTACTGAGCCTAGACAAGAGGAGGGGGGAGGGGGGGGGGAGAAACAAAAAAACCCAGAACAGTTCAGTAAAGTGTTACTTCAAATCTTAGCAGAAAAAACCCAAACAAAACAAACTGTATACATCACATCAACAGAGTCTTTTTCTTTTCAAATTCTAAGTCAACTTCCCCCAATTAAGTACAAGAAAAGAGAAAAGTCAGCTATTTAATTTCCACGAATAAGAACATTCCAGAAATCTAGACATTTTTAGGACTGCTTTGGACTTCAATTAAAAATTGCCCTCTTGCAACAATAACCTGCTAACTTAACTTCTTTTCATGCCTAAAGCAAAAATTTGGAACTGGGGTAACCAAACCATTCCATTAATGCTTCATAATTTACAACCTTACACCGAAAGGTACTAAAAAGGTTATTGATAAAGAAAGAAAGAATTAGAATTTACTACTGCAAGTGATATACAATAATTTCTTTAAAAATCTTCCCAACATAGCTTCATTCTCACCTTTTCCACTTCATATTCATCCTGGAACTCCTGCTTGTCGGCGTCAGACAGATCCCGCCACATTTGTCCGATGATCTTACCAATTTCCCATAACTTAAGATCTGGGTTTTGGGCCTTGACTTGTTCCCATACCTGTTGTAAATTAGGGATAGGGAGGGAGAAAGCCACAATAACACTGCACGTAAACCAGGACATTGGCAGCTCCCATCAAGGTCAAAGGTAACCACATACTACTATATAAATATCTATTACTTAATGCATGATGATGTGGGTAGCTGCCAACTCCTTCAAATTCAGCTTGGGGTAGGCAGGACCAGGTAGAAGAGGCCGTTTAAAAATTATGAAAATCATAATGCGAAAAAAAATAAAAGCTTTTGAAAAAAAAATCGAATAGATTTGCTGATAGGTAAAAAAAAAAATGGAATGAAATATACAAATAAAAGGAAAAGCGAAGCTGTGTAAGTAAACACATTAGAAAATATCAGTCCAGAAAGCTATTGTAAATAACCAAATCTGGAAAGAAAACTTCTAACGCTATATGAGTATCCAAAAACTTAATTTTTTGTGTGTCAAATCTAGCAATACCACAAAAATTAGTCTAGATATATAAAATATGTAAATATGCTGTATTAACGGCTGAAAACCTCTACTCTACCCTATACCAAAAGGATGGATGGCAGCTATGAAAAGGTTTGAAGCGTGAATCAATCCATACAGAGGAAGCCTCCCTCCTTACTTTATATTTCACAAAATAGCAATAACTTTTACCTGGTAAATAAACCTATCTATTTGGTAGAGATACTCAGCCATTAATGATATTCTGTTAAAAAATAATACGTTAATAATAATAATAATAATATCTATGTGGAGAGAAGTCCCATCTCCTTACGACAATCCCCAAATTATATTGTCTATCTATTTTTTTATAATAACAATCTGTTGGTAAAAACACCGTCATTACAAAGATACTACAGTTAGAAGATCAAATCTTCATAAGACTGACATCTAAAAGCTTTGGTGAGTGACTTAAGCGGATATTGATCAAAACAGCAAACTAAGCACACACACAGCACAATTAGAGTAAAACAATGTGTAAGCCATTATAAAGTGATGCATCAACACAACTCCAGAATGTGAATAAATTCATGAAAATAAGAGTATACACATCAAATCAAGGCCAGGGCCACAATAGGCAACAGCATTACCGCCACACAAGTTTAGTAGTAGTATTAGCTGTGTGATTATTTGCTACAAGCATATCATTTTTATAACAAAAGCGTTATGGTTACGATGACATGTTAGTGTGTTAAAATTAAAATGAGGCAAGAGGCAATAATGTCATAAATGGAATACGGTTTGTTCACACACAAATTGCACCAAACATCATCATGGCCAGACACAGTAGCGCCGCTTCTCATCCCTACTACTATAGCTCTAAACACAATTCACATCAAGCCCCAAGACAGCTTTCAATGTTTTGGCTTCATGGAATGATCTCAGCATATTCACAAAGAGCAGCTCTCTTGTACAGTGAACAGCTGATGTTCTTCTCTTAACATCTTGACGAAGCGCAGTTAGCAATGCACACCTGACCACAAATCCCAAAGCGCATCTCTCTTTTCGCCACTTGCTTTGCTGTTATTCAAAATTTGAGCGATTTTTGGGCCCAATTTATTTTGTTCTATTTTTCGTCCATGATGGAAGATGATACTTCAGACAACGACAATGTGGTTTGCAATTCAATTGATTAGTTGGTATAAGAGCACATGGACTTAGAGAAGACATCAGAATAATATATCAATGTCATCTGTGCACTCACTCAATAGGATTGAGGCAAAAGTTTACAGGAAACCTTATGGATGTTTAAGAGTTAAGGTTGGGAGTGATAACAGACAGTTTAGTCATTTTTCTGTATGACTTTAGAAATTTGAATCCTATCCACAAAGACGCGCTTTGATTTGTTGATATTACGGAATATCGTGGTGTTTCCCACTTATAAATTCATTGCTTATTGGAAAGAGAAACACATCCACACATTCATAGCCATATCGTGCATGGAAAGAGTAAGCCGCGGTAACTGACAAGTAGGCAAGATGAGTCCTAACTAGGAACACCCCGAATTTCAACTAACAGATCCATTTGTGAGTTGACAGAGCAGACACTATATGATCTGCATCTACCTATATAGTGATAAAGAGCAAAAGTTATTCATAACAAAAATAATGAGAGTCAAAAGTACAAGAAACAGAAGGACGTCGCTCCAAAACTTGACCATCCCTCCCATACACCCCACCCAGAGTATGTGACGGGTTGAGTGACCACTGGGGAACACTTGCGTCATATCCCCTGGCATTAATTGTATCTCATCTATAACTCACTTAAGTCTGTTGGAAATCAAGTTCCTGGACCAGGGCAGTGAACCATCTTTTCAGAATAACACGTAGCTCACACTGTATACTCCGCAGAGTAAAGAATGCTGGGTAAGGGCCCCCAGGGGTAAACTTAAACTACAAAGGGGATAAAACTCAATCCTATAACTAACATAACTTGAAGCTCAAGATACAAAGGTTAGATAAACAATGACAAACACATGACACTGACAGTAACATGACCTGCAGATGGTCCTAACCTAACACTGAAATGGTAAAAAGAATAATAAAATGCTTTGAGCATCACAACTTCCAGAGGGAAATAAAGCAAAAGCATGAAAACAGTCTACGACACCAAACTATAACAAGCCTCTCTTATAACAATAACAAAGCGTACATTTGTACACATCTTCCAGTGAGACAGGATGGGGAATTGAATTGGGTGTCCATACAAAAACCTTTTCACGTAAATGCACTCTCAAGACAAAATGAAAGAAAAGACAAAGATATGACCAAATGGTAGATAATCAATTGTGTTGGGAGTTGGGCCCATTTTTTATAGTTAGCTAACTGGCAAATAGTTTGTAATTTCACGCTCTTTTTGAAAGCAAGGTCATATCTAAGACGGTTTACTAAAAACGTGAGAAGATTCCTGATGAATCTCCAGAGCAGAGCCACAAAAACTCCAGAGACAAAATGCCCACACGGCGGGACTCAAACCCAGACCTCTGCATCCAAAGGCAAGAGACTTGATCACTACACTAGAGGGACAACCCACAGTAAAGAAAACCTCATTACAACCAATACAGGTGCTATTTAAAAACCTTGAAATATTAATTGAAACAAAATGTTTCTCAGAGAACACAATTTTGTTAAAAGAAATGGCAAATATATCATAATTTGTAGGTGTTGATAACACTATCACCTTACACCGAAAGGTACTAAAAGGTTATTGATAAAGAAAGAAAGATAACAGTCAATGTTAGCTGTGGCATGGAAGATAACATTATTACGGGAGTTGAACTGTTAGAACCCTGACCTCCTGATTGCCAAAATCATGTGACCACTTTCTAAAGAACTTCTCAAAGACTGACAAATTTGTCTACCTTTCTTACAGATGACAAACCGTGAATGTGCGAAACTTGCCAGCTCAGCTTAATATGACAACCCAATCTGATATGCTCCACTAAAACAAATTTCGCTTGTGACACAACATACCATCGAAAAATTAGTAACAAGGCAGAACCATCGAAAAAGAGCCCGGGAAACAGAGAAACTGATGCTTCCATCTCAGAGCAAAACATCCATGTTTCAAACCGGTCTCACTGTACCATGACACAAAGTGATTATTACCTCATTACAAGTCAGCACCAGTTAAAGATCTCATAACAGACACCGACAATAAATAGGAACCAGCACTAATAATGATAAATGAAAGTGGTATTAATAAACAGCAGGTAAATGTAAAACAACCAGAAAAACAGCTATAGATAAGACAAGTGGTTTTGTTGACTGTGGGGAGCAAACCCATGCCTACAAATGGCAACTCCTTGATCAGTTGTAAAACATGTGGGTCACTATTCCTGGTAGAGTCGCCGTTCCCAGGCATGGGTTGGATCCCCACAGTTGTCAAAACTACTTTTCTCCTCTATCATTGTTTGTCTGGCGCCTTCACATTTTCCATCTTTCGTTGTCATACCATTATAGGACAGGTCTTTGATAGGGACTGTAACCTTGCCACCCTTTAGGAAGAAACCTAAATCACCACCATGAAACGGATACTGACAACATCCAACATTACAAGTGGGTAAACTTATTCTAACACGAACTGGCAGTTTCCAGGCACCTCATGAATGTTGTTTTTCAGTAGAAAGAAAATCCAATTTGGACAACAGCAAGCGTAACCAATACAAATACAAAAAATACATTTAGAACGACAAAATCATTCAGATTTAAAACAAAGAGACTGTTGAGGTGTATTAATTTCAGACACAGAGAGACATGGAAGAATATGTGTACAAATATAATACACTAAAAGCTATACTAAATCATAGAAGCATGCACAAAGTTGACCAGGGGTGGTTAGAGAAAAGGAGACTACTGCTAACCTGTGTTATGACACAATACGATACGTTGACACATAGAAATACATTCAATTATACAAATCAAGGGATCATGCATCAACTGTCGTAAATGAAAGATTTCCATTGTCATTGTCAGAAGTATTGGTCCTATGCAAGGACTGGTCCCCATCGAATACAATATAGTAGACAACATCCAATACGAAAGCTAAGGGTCCAAATGAGGGATCTCAATTTCTTTCAGTTAGCTGTTTTCGATTTAGCCATTGTTTTTATATTATAACCAGGTTACAATTCACCTGTTTTGTCAGTGTAATAACCATTCTATCAGTCAGGAAATCAAAGGGACTCAAAGACAAAATGAACAAAAAGGAGAAACAAATATCAAATAACACTATTCTTGGTAGGTTTACCGAAGAGAATCTAATTAGTTGCCTATTAATAACGATTACAAAGCTTTTCTGACGCACATAGGGAAACCACTCATATTCCAAATATTTACAAACAAAGCGTGTTATATCAAGATCTTTCACTCATTTCTCTATTCATTATTATTCTCGTCTTTGGGTTTTACACCAGGGGGAGGACAGAGAGTTTTGTTCGTGGTATAATATAGAATAGTAGCAGCGCAGCCCTCACAGAACGCAATTTCTCAACCTTTCCTCTTACTACTCCACCACACTCTTACACCTGATAATGAGTTGATTACAGTCAAGTTGCAACATTGACAGATCATGCACCATGAAGCCAAAACACTAGAGAGACTGGGGTTTTAATTGTCAGCCATTTTTGGTATGCTGAAATTTGAAATCACCACAGTACTGCAATATTGTTTGCAGCGTTGTGAGTTGCGTGAAAACATGACACATAGAGTGGAATTATAATTTGAAAAAAAGCAGGAAAGATTGCCATTTATTGACCAAATTTAACAATGGAACATTAAAGATTTGCTAACAAGGCTGCCAATCTGAAATTAAGTTAGAATTGTAAGTTTTTGTGTTTAGCATCTCATAAGAGGTCATTCATAATAACGGTTTATTGTCCATCTTAGACAGGACTTGAATTCATTAGAATCCACAGGGCTAGCCCAATAAAAACGCAAAGAAAGCCCAAAGGAAAAAAATCCTGAGGGCGCCGTTAGAATTCGAACACCTGACTTTCTGATCACAAAACGTTAATGCATTACCCCCCCCCCCTCATCATCTTCATATACAAATAAACATGTTTTTATATGCATAGGAAAGCTATGTCCAAATACATATTTCAATTCAAATTGAATGCTTCAATATGTCTCAAGTTAGTATATATTAAGTTTAAAGATTATCAAACAGTGTAACTTGAGTGGTCACATGTCGCGAAAGATTCAACAATGAACTGCATCAAACATTTGCTTCATCTTGATACCTTGGTGCTTGTGATAAAAAGACCTTTACATCCATCAACTAGACGGAATTATCGTTTGTTACATGCCGTCAAACTGGCGTAATGTTCTACCACAAAGTAATCAAAATCAACATCTTGTATCATTACTGGCCATATATGATGACAAAATTCAAACGTAATACCCTAAAGTAAAGCAACGTGGATTGTCCATTAATGAAAAGGGTTAGACAACATTGGCAACCTTGCTGAAATCAAATGCAGTTAGCAAACATTGGCATTGAACCAGACAATAATATTGTCATGTCATAAATCAATGTTAATGAAGCATCAAAGAATGTAGTTATAACAAGTTATAAATTTCAACATTCAAGCAATCGTTTTTATAAAAAGATAAATATATACTCAACGAACTGTCTGAGAACATTAAAAAATGCGAGGATTCCACTGTATGTAATTGTTTCGCAACACTGTACAATACATCAAATGAACACAGACTTCTATCAAGAGAATTTATCGTCTTTCACGTCAATCACTTATAGTGATACATGACAACTCACTAAGATAAAAATTAACTATCCAACTTGAGAAAAATTCAAAATAAATAGCAGAACTTGACAAAAATTACTTTGTTTTGTTAATTAGAAGATAAATTGAATATGAACTGTTAGAATGAAGGGAAGAAGTATGTGTCCAGTTGTAATACAAATACAAAGAGTCACAGTGAGAGAGAAGCAGCGCATATGACGGCATACACCCACACAAACGCAGGCACTGATGATGTGATGGTAGAAAACAGTGTGGACAAACCTTTCCTATTACCTTTCGGCTATATCTCATGTAGGGCATCAGGGGCTTATCTGGGGGCTTGGGAGGTTTCGGCACACGACCCTCAGACTGAAGCATTGATAAACATTTCAGAAATAAGAAATAAATGTGCATGGTGGTCAATAAACTTTAAAAAGTGGTTTTACACCCCCCTTCCAACACATGAAGATCATAACAATTCAACACTAACTATAGTTGGGAGAGGAGGTGGCCAAGTCCTGCTTCAGACGCTTCGATTTTTCCTTGGGCAAGAAACTCTACTCTGTTTGCCTCACTCGATCCAGATGGAGAAATGGGTACCAATTCTCAAATGAAATTTGTTTGTTTTTTTGCTGTTTTAGGGCTCCATTGACACAGGTAGGTCATTTCAGTGACTGACACACAGCTCCAAATCAGATTTGGGAAAGTACCTGCCATAGACCAGTATTCTATCCAGAAAGGGACAAACTTGTATTGTCCGCTATGAGCCGAAAGGGCTTTAGGACATGTTCTAGCTGGGATTACTATACTGCAAACATGGCAGGACTTGACTAAGGACACAGCAGACTGTTCCAAGCCACACCTTTTGATTACGAAATGAACACAGACTTAATACAGTCTCCAGCAGCCTCCTCAAAGTTCTGCTCTAAACAAAACACTTTAATGAATTACTATTATATAAACATTTCTAAACTTGTTAGTTTTACGTCTGATTTGATATTACTTCCTATTCTCTGTTCCATAAAACTTCAAACTTTTTTCTCTGTTCCTACCAGAAGCAGAAACACTAAACAACCTGCAAACGATCCATTCAAAGTCAAGACATACACTACACAGTCCATTACAATAATCGTGAAGTAATCTCTGCTTTTCTAGATTCTTGATCAATAGACTAAACTTGTTAGTTTTACGTCCATGAAAACTCATTATAGGTCATATCAAGGCGGGACGTCAGGTTCATAGTCCATCTCCAGCAGGACTTGATTCAATAAAGAATCCACAGGACCAGAGCCATAAGACCCCAATGTCCAGGAAAAGTCTACGGGAAAAAAAACCGAAAGAACCCAGGACCTTTTACGTATAAAGTGAATGTGACGTTACCAGCCCGCTACACCCTTAACATTTCAATATCACAGCAATAACACTTATATAATAAATACTGTAATTACCTGCCCTGAACTTTTGGAAACCTAGAAGAAAGAGAAAATCAAACGCATGAGGGAAAATGACATGTAAAACATGGCAAAATCAAATTATTATTTTTTTAAACAAACGAGGAGTTGAATCATTTATTTTAAACCAATATTTGTGTATTCATTGCCGTCTTTATAAAACATTGCAACGCATAAATAAACAATCAAACCACTTACAGTTGCGATGACTCGTGATTTTGTGGGGTTGAAACTGGGATGGCCATGAGATGAGGCCAAGAATGGACTGCCGCCAATTTTATCCTATCAAAGTGAAAATAAGAAAATGGGAACACAATGAGAAAAACAAGATCTTCATGATAAATCCTGACATTCAGGACGAGTAATTAAGATGTATCAACAAGAAACTCTCCAGGATTATCATCCCATGACATATTCCCAAATATCAATTTTAAAATCTTTAAAAGTCTGAAGTTGTATGCCCCTGACAAATCAATTACAGGTTATTTCAATGGCGGGATCTCTGGTTTACAATTTTTAGTCCATTTTCGATGGGACTTGATCCCATAAGGAACATACAGGGTCCAACTATGAGAGAGTCCAAAATAAAAAATCTCCATGTCACCATCAAGACGCTCTGCACATAAAGTGAATGCATTACCACAACGTTAAGACGCCCCACTTGCAAAATAAACACAACCCTAACAAACAAGAAAAATGGATAAAACAAGTATTAAGGAAGAGTACACTCAATTTTGCTGTCTCTAACTAGAAGATAAAATGATATACAATTCATTCATAATTATAAAAAAATCCAACTTACCTTTTCATTGGAACCAGGTGTTGAGGGAGGAGCTCTTGACTTTTCTGAAGACAAAATAAATTTAACAATGACTTATCTATAAAAATACTTTCTTACTTTGTCATTTCCTGGTTTACCTTCTGTGTCAGATTATAAAAATAAACAATGTTATATCTGTGCCAGTTATAAGTCATTGTCTAAAATAAATCCTATCACAATCTAAATAGATCTGAATCTTACATTGGTAATCTATCTAACAAGATTTTATCGTAATTATAAATCAAAGGAGTCTTCTGTACTACACAAAAAAGCTGTAACTCTCTAAGATTAAAATAAAAATGGATAAAATAAAAAGTGAAAGTTAAAGATGATGAATTATGACAATAAACAGTGCAACTTTCCCCCACCGCAGTTCAAACTACAAGAATACACACACAAGAAATGACTTACGTTGGGGTATCGGAGAGGCAACTACCGTTCCTCCTCTGAAACTTGGTAAAGCCATTTTGATCAATCAGGAGGCTGGCCGACTTCCAAGTAAATAAAAATAAGATTACACCTCAACTCTGAAATTACACAAAATATAACAATATAGATGTCTAAGTCTAATAGATGCATTAACATGCATCATGATATTTTTGTTCACAAATAAATTGGCAAAATGTAGGCTCCTGCTATCAAGTATCAAGGACATAATCTCACTAAGCCAAGCAATCATGTATCTTATCTGTTAATATCAATATCCCTTCTTTTGCTAAGCAAAATCAATGACTGTGCAGCATAATATAATGCATCCCTCCTGCAAGATGTAACTGTTACATCCTCATACTCCTGGTCAATATAACCTGCTCATGCACTATTGTAGTAGGGCCACTAGACTTAGCACAATTATCAATATCATCACTGTAAAGAGATTTCTAAATAGAATAAACTGCATCCATCTTTACGTCTGATTTGATATTACTTCCTATTCTCTGTTCCATAAAACTTCAGAACTTTTTTCTCCGTTCCTACCAGAAGTAGAAACACTAAACAACCTGCAAACGATTCATTCAAAGTCAAGACATACACTACACAGTCCACTACAATAATCGTGAAGTAATCTCTGCTTTCCTACATTCTTGATCAATAGACCTAGACTATTACCTTACTATAACTATAAGTGTAAAGAACCAACAAAGGAGGAAACTGAAAATGATCAACTCTGTCAAGTCACAAAAAATTTGGGTTAGAAAAAAACAACATTTTAACTACACGTCTATTCTATTGCGAGGACGATAAGTTTGTCATATTGGATTGTTAACCGGAAGACAGATTTGTTGCTTTGATTGATGAGTACCTCCAGGTAATGAGCTGTACCCATCGAAGCAAAGGTATAACAAGATCAATCACCCCGATCTCATTGTTATTATTGTATTGCCGTTTTTGAGTCTTGTAAATCTAGTCTAAGCTATCTCTACTGGTTTGAGTCTTTTGAGTTGACTATTATTCCAAATGGAGAAATGAAGCTACTACAGTAGGGCTACTCTACGAGTACGAGGCCATTCCAATGTTCAGGTAGAATTCCTGAACACCTCGGTCATTGCTATTATTCAGGTGGAATTCCTGAGTACCCCCTGCCACGTAGATTACTCTAGATCATGTATACGTCTAACATATCTAAAGGCAGAGGCTAGTTGTACTTGTACTCTAGTGTGAATGTCCTATATTCATGTGTAAGGCAAGGGCAAGACAAAATCAAACTAATAAAATGAAAAATAGGTCTTGGCAATAACCTATTATAAACGAGTACGCCCAATTTTTGTTTGTCATAATAATTAGGGTAGTTTCGTGTCTCAAAAAAAAAAGACGTGGACAGTCATCTTGCTTGACTGATTTATTATTATTCATCATAATTCTTTTATTTGATAAAAGAGACTAATAACAATTGAGTTAATAACGAATTAAACACATCTTGCGATTGCCGGCCGAGAAGCCCGGACACATCGTAAGCACAGCCCGGAGAACTCGGCCACCCCCCAAAGTCAAAGCACTAAAATAGTCAGGCCAGGGGAATCCCATTTTACTCAACAACCTAAAAATAAACTAGGTCATTCATTCCAGGGCACGTGACGCATCCTAAGGCTAACTACGCATGTCAGTAACCTTAATAGTAATAGTGAACTATACTATGGGTCAGTTAAGAAATCCAACAACATGGCGGAATGCCTTTTTTAAAAATCGAAGTGATGAGGTCTGAAAAATGGTCTCCTGATCCATGAAAATGGATGAAAGGGTAAAAACAAGCGCTAAAACGAAAGATAAAGAATGGACCAATACGTTTGGCCAATTAATAAACAAGATAACAGATGAGAGGCCTCTACGTACCGCGATCTAAGTGGCCGAGTTGTCCAGGCGGCTCAGTTGCCCAGACACTACTTTTAGTTTTAGTGTTCACAAATTGCATAGAGTTAGAGGGTTTGTTGGGGCCCAATAAAAACAATTTGTTTTCAAAGTTCCCTACACTGGCAAAGCTGAAATAATCTTTCACCCCACCCAATCCCACTCCTTCTCAACTCAATAAGCATCGTTACCGGGTTTTTTTGCTAGTAATGAATAAAATAGAGCATGTTTGCTCAGCAAATGAAGGGCTTGCTCGGCTGTACTCAACTGTTGTACTGAACTGTGCTGCGGACCATGATGCCCATCGGCCTCAATCCCTCATTTTTCTAGTTGCTGATAAAATGTAAATGGTTCACAGCAATTAAGCCACAAATATAATCTAAAAAACAATACAAACTAATATAAAAAACTGTCTCACATAGAACAGTATAGTAGTCCATCCAGGTTAATAAATTATGTGGCAAAGTTGGCCAAGGCTGAGGTAGCCATTGCCAATTGCTTGCGCGTCTTTGTCCCGAGTCCAGCAAGAAGACGAGTAAAAATGCAAAATTCACACTAGAAATGCACTTCTCAAATAAGAGACAAGTTTTATTGATCTTACCCTATACATCAGTACTTACCTTTTCACCGAGAGTTTTAAAATCGTTCAGCTAAGACAGCATTTTATTGTAATGTTATTTCCAATCACTCGAGTAGAAAAAGCGTCAACCGACGGCCATGAAAAGTAGTAGCAACAGCAATCCCAGCATTCTTCATTCGCTTCGTGCCCGTTCAGGTTCACCTCTGACCTCTAACCTCCCTCAACTTCCCTGTTGAATGTCAAAATCGGCGTTTACTGGTTTATTTAGCTCTTTGTCTAGACTGGATACTACCTGATCGAACCATTTTTTTTCTCTGGCTCGAAAATTTTATTTTAAGGAACACGGCAAGCAGTCAGATCAGTCTTCTTCTTTATCTTTCTTTCTTATCCAATTCCCTTTTACCATTACAGTGTAGGGCCAGCACTATTAATTAGTGCTGGATTTCTCTGGATCGAGGTATTAAGTCAAGCAGGTGATCAACCCACTGTGATTCTTCTTTATCAATAACCTTTTTAGTACCTCTCGGTAGAAGGTTAGTCAGATCAGTTCAGTGCAGTAATAATAATGATAATAATAATAAACAATTATTTATATAGCCTAGCGCATTTGATTTTTTCTGTCATGGCACTTTTCCTTTTCTTTTCTTTATTATTTCCCATTTTACCTTTCGGATCTGCCTATGTGGGTTGATCACCTGCTTGGCTTAATATCTTGATCCAGAGAAATCCAACCTCATAGTGCTGGCCCTACACTGTAAT
>JARBEQ010080595.1:0-14364 GCA_030265355.1 Tritonia tetraquetra | reverse complement strand
AGATCGTAGGCCAACAACATTTCTCCATGGCACTCTATTCAGGGCCACTTTCTCATATGCCCATCGCTCTGATGAGATCATAGGCCAGCAATGTTTCTCAATGGCACTCTATTCAGGGCCACTTTCTCATATGCCCATCACTCTGATGAGATCATAGGCCATCAACATTTCTCCATGGCACTCTATTCTGGGCCACTTTCTCATATGCCCATCACTCTGATGAGATCATAGGCCAACAATGTTTCTCAATGGCACTCTATTCAGGGCCACTTTCTCATATGCCCATCGCTCTGATGAGATCATAGGCCATCAACATTTCTCCATGGCACTCTATTCTGGGCCACTTTCTCATATGCCCATCACTCTGATGAGATCATAGGCCATCAATGTTTCTCAATGGCACTCTATTCTGGGCCACTTTCTCATATGCCCATCGCTCTGATGAGATCATAGGCTGACAATAATGGTTCTCCATGGCACTCTATTCTGGGCCACTGTCTCAGCCTCTCTTTAGTGGAGCCCAGGTCCCCAAGTTCAACCTCTGTGTTCCTACTCCAGCTGGCTCTCGGCCATCCTCTCTTCCTTTTATCCACCCCCTATCTCTACCCCCAAAACCTCCCAATAACATCCTCACCATTTTTATCTCTGGCCTCGTCCTGATGGACAGTCATAGCTACTTGGTCAGATTCACTGTTGGATGAGTCATCCTTGGGGTCATTCCCTGCACTGGATGACCCTAAAGACCCTGGAACACAAACAACAACTAAAGACGTCCAGCAGGAGAGACATTTGAAGGCCGCAAACAGAGTGGTATCACATCTTCCTCACATTCTCATCACTCTCTCAGTGAAGAAACAGAAAAAGGGGAAAAGGACACACTCCTTGCATGTGAAAGGGTTTTATAGTATAGACCTTCTAGGTCTTCACTGAGAGAGTGATGGCAAACTTTAAAATGATGATTACCAAACACATATACAGTAGCTGCCGCTTCAAAGCATGCTTTATAAATGCACATTTTGCATATGTTCAAGTGATTTTCGCTCTTATAGATTTCACATATAAGTGCATGCTTCACACAAACACACCTTTCACAGAAACATTCAGTTTTGATTCTTCCTGAACATTGTATTGTATTCATGTCCACACATTTAATTGCATCAAAGATACATTGTCTTTAATTATCAACATGTGTAACAGTACTGAAATAGTACTCACGTGCTCTGTGAGACAGAATGTGGTTCTGTAATGCACCAAGCGTAGCACATGCCTTTTCACACATCATACACTCAAACGTGGGTTTCTTCTCTTCTTTCTTGACACTGGGGGAATGGGTCGAGAAGAAATGTTGCTGCATGGCAGTGGCCGATGGGAAACTGTCGTCACACAGTGAACACCTGGCAAGGAAAAAAACTTATCTGTAACATTCAAAATAGTGGACTTTAAACAAAACAAAATTAAGTTTTCTAAAATAACAAAACAGATCCTGACTTGGAATCCTCAGGATAAAAGAAAGAAAGGACAGCCCAGAGCGAGCTGGAGTAGGAATACAGAGGTTGAACTCAAGGACCAGGGCTCTAGCTGGAGAGATGCAGAGAACAGAGTATGATAGGGAAGCGTTGTTGACGACTTATGCTCTCATCAAAGCGAAGCGCATAACTAAAGTAAGTAGTTTAACTTATCAGTTTTACACCCCTTTCTACACTTGTAAGGAGGCAAGGCAGCCAAGTGATCTAGACAACGGACTTCCATGGCGAGGGTCATGGGTTCGAGTCCGGCTTCAGGCACTTTGTCTTTTCCTTGGGCAAGAAACTTTACTCTGCTGATTGCCTCACTCGACCCAGATGAAGAAATGGGTACCAATTCTCAAATGAGATTTGGAAAAGTATACTGCGATAGACCAGCGTCTTATCCAGAAAGTGACAAATTGTCACTTGTCTGCCTCATGCTACCGAAACCGGATTAAGCTTAATCCCCCTATGAGCTTAAAAGGCTTAAAAGGACATACTACTACACTCAGCACTTGAAGATCATTTCAAAGGCAGAGCATACTGTTTATGATCCTCTGAGAGGAATCAATCAACACATCCATATTTCAACACATACGTTAGGCTGGACATCACTAAGGTCAGTGCTTGTTCCAATAAGAAAACGCGACTTCAACTTAAGCATAATCCACAATAGTAAATAACATTCATTTCTGAAAAATAAAACCCAGACTTACTTGACAGTGTTTTTTGCCTCCTTCCTGAGGTGAGTCTTGCGGTGATTTGCGAGGGCTGTGCCGGTGGTGAACAACTTGTGGCAATCAGTACATTCCAGACGTCGGAAGGAAGAGGAAGAAAAGCTTGGGTTGGGGATTGTCAACCCTCCCCCTGCTTCTCCTCGCTTCTTGCCATTATCCAGTTTCATCAATTTTGATGGAGACGAGGAGGAAGAGGAAGATGATAGTCTATGTTTGGATATTGATGGCGACAAATCTGCTTTGTTATTTTGGAAAGAGTGAAGCTTTAAAAAGTGTGAAGCGGGTTGGGATAATTCTGACATAGAATTGTGGGGAGATGCTGACAGAGATGCAAGAAGCGCTGAGGCATGGAAGTTTGAAGATGACGGTGATGATGATGATGACACTGGTGGTGGTAGTGGTGGTGGTGAAGTACTGGATAAAGATTTGACGGATGAAGCAGCAGTGGTGATGCTATCGCCAAAATGGTTGTAAGTCAATTTGTGGTTCTCTAATTCAGCACTGAAAAAGAATTTGTACGAGCATTTGGCACAGGAATATTTCCGGTATGATGAAGAGTGTTCTAAGGCATGGACCTGAATTTCCTGAGGCGATTCAAATGTTTTATTGCATACAAAGCACACAATGTCACCGTCAGAAAAGCTGTGTTGGATGAGATGAGTCTGAAGACGAGCTGGGGTATCGCAGGATGTTCCGCAAAGTCGGCATTCATGTTGCGTTCCTTCATTCATCAGATGCGTGGCAACATGTAACTGTATTTCGTATTCAGAGGAAAAAGACTGCTGACATTTGATGCACTGAAAACTGGACTGGAAAAAAAGGACACAAGAAACCATTAACACATCTAAATGTTGCATCTCTCGTTTGATAAGATGTGTAAAAAACACTGACATTAAGTTCTGAACTTGTTAGTTTTCAACACATAATTGAGATTAAAATGGAGCCAGCAACTGGTTATAAATGGTGTCATGAAAGGAAAAAAAATGTTAAATATTTTAGACAGTAATAGTGCAGGCCTGCCAACCCTAACCAAAGTAAAAACAGGACAAGACTACAGAATAAAACAGGACATTAATAGAGAGAAAGAAAAAGTTTTGTGAAAAAACAGGATTATTCAATAATAACATGGAAATATGATTTGACGAGTTTTAAAATGACTACAAAAAAAGAAAAGTCCCTTAAAAAACAGGAGTTGGCAGGTCTGATAGTGCGGTACAGGGAAATACTGCATTTTAGTAAATTATTCGAAATAATGGGAGGTCATCTTGAATTCAGGTTAGGTAGTGCAGTGGTTAAAGGTAACAGACTTCCATGGCAAGGGTCATGGTATTGTGTCCCACTTAAAGTGATTACAATTTTTTCCGTTGGCAAAAAACTTTACTCTGATAGCCCCACTGGACCCAAAAATAGAAATGGGTAGCAATGCTCATCTCAGCGTTAAGATAGTAATCTACGCTAGATCCTGAAAGTGCCAATTTGTCACCTGCCCACTTTTCGTTATAGAAACCAGATAAAGTTCTGGGTACACACAGGCCTAAAGGACCCCCTTCACATCTGCTCTTTTTACGAATAAGGCTAACTAGGTATTAGTATTATTCGTCGTTCTTCGTTAAAACGGCAGACATCTTGAATGTATGTAGTAACCAAATATACTCATGACTTTATGAAAAAGTAAATAAAATACTTAACAAAACTATGCCTCCCTCCCCCAACCTTCCCCCCAAATCCCCCTGAACTTTCTCCAATAGACTTTCCTGTGGTGCAGTGGTAAAGCAGTCCCCTATGGATTGGAGAGGTCTGAGTATCTAAAGAGAGAGCTAATCAAGCGGGAAAAAGGTGGTCCCACCTCTGAAATGATCTTCATGTGTCAAAAGAGGTGTAAAACTTGATAACTTTAAAGTTCAAAATTTCTCCTCCCAATGAAAACAATGGTGTGTTACAGGCCTGCCAACCCTAGCCAAACTGTAAACAGAAGACAAGACTACAGAAAAACAGGACAACAATAGAGAGAAAGAGGAAAAAAGTAGAGTAAAAAACAGGACTATTCAGTGAAAATGGACAAAACAGACCATTTTAAGAGTTCAAAAATGACTAAAATAAGGACTTGGCAGATCTGGTGATACCTTGTGTGTCAACATATGAACGTCCAACAGCTGGGCCGTGGCAAACTTTTCACTGCATTGGGAACACGTGTGTAAAGGTGCGGCTTCACCGTGGTAACACGGCTTACACACGTAATAGGTGCGTCCAGACGAGTTGAGTTTGGAGACCAAATTCTCCTTAGACTCAAACGTCTTGAGGCAAACGCAGCAGGTGAAGAAAGAGGCTCGTGGCTGGAAGTGATGTCGTCCGTGCATTTGAAGCTCAACTAAGGATGACAGGCTCTGTGGAACAAGAAATGGAAACGAATTGTTGTTAAGCAGAATGTCTGGTCTTGTTTTAGCACAGCGTTTGTCAAATTGCATGGCTAACATTGTGTGTTATGTGTATAACTATGTACTGAGACACTGAAAGGGTGTTAAACTACAAATTCAGACTGGACATGGCATTCCTTTATCATTTGCTTGTTTTGAAATAATAAATGTGCTGCTGTAAGTTAGTTTATAAAGAAATGTTATCAAGCAAGGAAAAAAAAATCAGCTATCTTCTGTCCTGGTATTTGTAACCTGTTCTGATCAAAGTGGAATATAAGTCAGAATTTGGACATTTAGAGATATTGGTGTCATTATTAAGGGTAAGGCAAACAGTTCCTCTTTCAAAAGATTTTTATTTTTGTTATCAAACCCCATTATAACACTGCACAGCAGAGTTGGCGCCAACCACACTTTCAGTCAAGAAAGGCAAAAAAAAATACGCAATATAAAAATGTAGGCACCCCAACCACCAAGCATGGCTGAACACAGGGTTGGAAACACTGTGGATCAAAGCATTTCAGACAAGCAGGTGATCAGCCCACTGTGTCTCTTTCAAAAGATGATAATTTTTTCCTGAGTAGTTAAATGATTGTTGAGATATTGCCGAGGGAAGCTGGTAGGTGTAGCACACAATAACACCATCGTTTTTTGGTTTGTTTGATCGAGCCCCAATAATACAAGAGCAGTGTTGGCTATTGGGGCCAGCCCTATGTTCAAATGAAAGGCACACAAGATACCTGCCATAAATGCAGGCACCCCGACCACCAAACACAACTGAGTACAGAGCTGGAAACTCTTTGGATCAGAGAGTTTCGGACAAGCAGGCAATCAGCCCACTGTGTCCACAACTCTTTACTGGTACCATGAGCAATGCACTGATCAGTATCAATCAAAGACAGGTCCCTATATCAAACACACCACAGAAAGAATAATGTGATCAATGCAAAGAAAAAAGATTTCCTTTCACCTGACTAAAAGTGATTTCAATTATATATTTTACCTGTCGACACACAACACACTGGAGCTGTGTTCCTTCAAACCCGTGTTCCTGAGAATGAGAATAAAACTGTTCTTTGTTACACAGTGTAACGCGACACACAACACATGTGTTGCCCTGCTGTATTTTACAATGCATGAGTTTATGCTCGGCTAGCACACTTGGAGAAGAAAATGTTTCATCACAAATGCTACACGTCAGGTTGCCAGAGTTGACATGGATTTTCATGTGTTTCTCATAATCCACGTTGTTCTTGAAGGTTTGGCTGCAGAACATGCAGGAAAGGGGTGTGGCTGAAATGACATGAGAGGGCGTGGCTTGTCCATTTTGATTGGCGCTGAAAGAAGTCGTGTTAGCCAGGGCAGATAGAAGGACTTCATTGTTTAGGAGAATGTTGTCGTGGTTTTTCTAAAAAGAAGAGCAGAATGAATCTAATTAGTTATGTACACCTATGGATCACACAGAGCCATGAAAACTCTGAAAAGCCCAGAAAAAAACCCCACACTCCGCATCCAAAGTTGAGTGACTTGACCACTGAGCCATGGACTGAATCATGTTGTTTGATATGTCCAAAATAGTTCAACTTTAATGATTTGATGTTTAAGGAGTGTTGTTTTTATTCCTAATCTTCTCAATACTTCATCATTCATTGCTTTCTCCTTCCATGATATTCTTAAAGTTATATAAACAATTTCTTATTCCGATATCTTATTTTCTTTATCTAAAGTTATCCGTTTTACTCCTCTTTCAACAATTAAAAATAAGGTCCTCATATTTCATGAGCGAGTACTTTATCACAGTACCACAGAAGAGTCCCATACCAATATCAAGAAAATCATAAGAGAAAATATCAAACAATACAAAAAACAAACTGGTTTTTAACACCAAAATATGCTATCAATGAACGTAGGAAAATGGGAAAGTGTCAGGAAAACAGCTGTTTTTTCTGGCACTTTCACATTTTCCTACCCTTTTCATTAATACCATTTATCGTCCCTAGTGCCAGTTTCTGTTTAATTTCAAAATATACTATGAGTTAGAGAACATGTAGCCACTATCTTTACCTTTTCTGATTTGTCATCCTCTCCCTTAGATTTCTCCGTTGATTTCCCAACATTCTTCAAATCGTGGTCCTGGGCCTTGTGAAGCATCAGAAGACTGAAGTCGTTAAATTTGATGTCACAAATATTACACATGTGTAACGGCTCGGAGTTTTTCCACACAGCTGGGATTGCAGGGCTTCCAGAAATAGCGCCATCTATTCCAAGGGTAGCAGGAAGAGCTTGAGGGTGGGAGTTGTGGGATAGTTTTCCCAAAACGGACGCTGTCGGTGGTTTGAGTATGGTCTTTGCCAAGAGAGGAGAAGAGGAAGGGATGTGGAAGGGTTGTGAAGATGAGGAGAGAGGAGAAAGAGAGGGAGAGGCGTGGTCACTGTGAGTGTCTGGCTCTATATCCTGTTCTTGTTTGATGGTGGTAGGGATGAACAGACTCAGGGGGGTGGGGGGACTGGATCGAGGGGGGACCTGATGAGGATAACATCAAGAGGTAGGAATCAAATCAAATTGTCAATAAAAAGACAGGTAATCAAGATTATCATAGATAGATTGCAGGCGGGTCCCAGTGGCGCAGAGGTAGGGTACTCACCTCTGAAGCGAACGGTACCGGGTTCGATTCCCGGCAGCGACATGGTCGGGTATTTTTCTCCTTGAAACTCAGCGAAAACCTATATGCCCCTCCCCTGATCCTATTCAGGTAGGTGGGATCAAAGAACCTAGTCCATCGGAGACGGACAATAAATTCAGAGGTCCTGTGTGCACGTTGTGCACATTAAAGAACCCTTGGCAGTTGAAAATCGATAAGAGTAGGCTGCAAGACCGCTGTCCGGGCAAATCAATTCCTACCACAAAGGTCACAGTGGGTTGATCACCTGCTTGGCTTAATATCTTGATCCACAGAAATCCAGCACTCATAGTGCTGGCCCTACACTGTAATGGTAAAAGGGAACTGGATAACAAGGATTAGACAAGATAAGCCAAACTGTGGCACAGCGTCTTATTGGAAATGGCAACAATCAAAACAGAGCAAATATTAACACTGGTCCAGTCTAAACTCAAGCTCTATTCTAATTGAAATAATTTCAGGCAAAGACACTGTGTCACAACTTGGCTTGTCTTGTGTAATATCCAACTTAAGGGGACTATCAGATCATTACTTTTACAGCCATGAAAATGATGGCTTGATTAATACTAAACCCTCCTAATTAAGGGTAAATCTGGTGTTTAAAAGCTGACAAAAGCAATAAGTCCTATTTCAAATTATTATCCCAAGCATTTAAAAACATGACGGGCATTGTCATCAACATTTAATAACCATAGCGTTACACGTGTCTATCCCTGACCTGTTGAGTAAGGTTAGGCTTGATGTCACCATGGTGTTGCTGCATGTGCTGGTCCAGGAGGTACTCGATATGGAATGCCTGGCTACACATCGGGCACACAAACGGCTTGCTGTGAGTGGTCAGATGGCACTGAAGCTCCACCTGGGGGATGACATGGGGAGGAAAGATAATGAGGAAAATGATAAATCAATAAAAAAAATTTATGATGATTGAGAGCTTTCAGTTTTTACACCCCTTTTGAGACTATAGTCCCTTAAACCACCACAGCCAGACAAAAAAGCCACCTCGCCTCAACGAACAACAAACAAACAAATCAAAATGGTACAGTATTTTCCCTTTGAAACAATACAGATTATAGCAAATGGCCCTATGTTGTTTATGTCTCTCTGGCTAGATTATAAGCACAATAAAATTGGGATTTGTTTTTAAAAAAACCTTTCAAATCATGGGTAAGTAGAAGCACACATCAGTCAGGTGGAATGCCGGGCGAACAATTGTTTTCATTCATTTTTTCACCCATACTGTCTAGATTATATACTTCTAACATCCATTATGTTTTACATCTAATTTCAACTGAATAACATAATGAGATAAACTATTATTACTGTAAGATAGACAGGTGTGTATACTGAGTACTTCTTACCTCACTGGTAAACGATTCCTGACAGAACAAACATCGGTACGGCCGAGAGATCTGTAGGTGGTTGACACGAACATGTACTTGCCACTCCATCTCTGAGCTGAAGCTGAGATCGCATGCCACACACCTATATAACTTGCATTCATCACTGTGCTTTATGGCAAAATGTACCTGTAATGATTGTAGTCAATACAAGAGAGTTAACTAATGTAAATCCCAGTATGGCTGATTTCAGTGAGTTATTGCCCCTTGTTAGTTTACCAACCCTAACCAAAGCAAAAACAGGACACTAATATAGAGAAAGAGGAAAAAACAGGATTATTCAATAAAAACAGTGAGAACAGGCATTTGACGAGATGTGATGAAAAAAACAGGATAATCCCTATTAGAAACAGACTTGGCAGCTCTGCTGTGTACATGTATTATAAAGGCTTGTTAATAAACCATAATTGTTGTTGAGAATATACTGGCATTTACTTCCCGACTTGTTTGTAATGTAAAAGAGACATTTTTAGAGTCATTGCTGGATTGAAGTCTATTTCTACTGAATTACCCCCTAAAACCTTATCAAAGTTTAACATGTAATAATATTCTAGCTCATTCTGGATCTAGTTTGTATTAACATAAAACTAATATCATTTTCTTGTTTTTTAAAATCTAAAACCAATCAATCTATGTCGTGGTCTTTTCACTGTTTATATTCAAAATTCTCCCTTTATACCCACAAAACTGAGGATATAAAGAAAGTCAAGAAAAACAGTGAAAAACAAGACTTTAAATCTTTCATAAATTCCTGTTTAAAAAGTTAGTACTGAGACTACTGGTTCTTTGGCTCGTACCCGAGTTAGTCTTCTTCATGAATTCCCCCCTACTTATTGTTTTTAACGGACCTGATCGACCCCATACCTGTATGTTGACTTTGGAGTCGAAAATATCTTTACAGAGAGAACATCGGTAGAGGTGGTGAGCATGGATGTCCATCAGATGGCGCTGAAGCTCGTCAGGTTTGGAGAAATTCTTGGCACAACTGCTACATCCATACTCCGTGTTGACGCGGAGATAGTGGAGTAAAATGTGGGTCTCTAGCTGGTCACTGGAGGAAAAGCTTGTCTTGCATTTGAAACATTCATGAGTTTTTCTTACTTCTGAGGCTGTCAAAGAAATCATGAAAGGTTGAAGCATATTAGAGGGGTGATCACATGTGTTATTTTTCTATTAAAAAATGGAAGAAACACTATTCTTTCTTTCTTATCCAATTCAATTTTACCATTACAGTGTAGGGCCAGCACTATGAGGCTGGATTTCTCTGGATCAAGATATCAAGCCAAGCAGGTGATCAACCCACTGTGACCTACACCCACTGTAATAGTGCTAATTGTTTTTCTTGAGAGAGATCTCTCTTGGTGTACAAGTGAATGACAAATCTACAACTATAGGGATGTACAAAGACGTGATGCCTAAAAGCTGATGCAAATTAGTACTATCTCATAAGACTTCCAGGATGGGAATTTCCTATACCTGACTTATTATTAAAACCGATGTTGAATGAAGGGTGAACATTTACCCTTCTTCATGAAAAAGACAGTACACAAACTCTAATAACATAACATCACGAATGTTCACACAAAGACTGAACAAATTTACCATTGCATTTTTCAACAGAATTCCTCATGTGGAAGAAAATGGAAATGTGGTTGCCTGATGACAATCATAAATGTAGTTTTGAACTCCAATGGTCTAAAAAAAGGTACTGATCCCATCCTTCTTTAATGGAATGGAAAATTGATGTTGAATCTAAAATATTCTTTAGTCTTATTCATCACAGAGAATATAGAGCAAAAGACAATTTCACTGAGTTTGCACACGGTGCAAACAGCCATGTTGGACCATTTCCTATATGAAGGTACAATACCAGTTTATTAGTTTTACGAGCCTTGAAGATCATTCCTGAGGAGGGACCTCCAGTTTGTAATCCATCTCCAATTGGACATGAATACTCAGAACCAGAAGAAATGCCATTTGGAATCTTTGTCCTGACTGATATTTGAACCTCTGGCCTCCCGATCCATGGACGAGTGCCTTACCACTTCACCACAGAGAACTCTAGAGAACAATTTAATCTGTTCGAATAAAAAAACAACCTAACGTATACCATCCCCAGAAAAAAACATACCATCCACAGATGTTGAGCCAGTTCTTGATCCAGTCCTTGGAGAAACACCTGACACAGTCTGTGTGCTCTCTCTTGACACTGAGGAATTCTCTGAGTTCCATTTGTCAAGGGGAGATGATGAGGTAAACAATGGGCCGGTGTGGAGAAGGAGATGAGCAGAAAAGTTCTGGATGTCGTGAAATGTGGCGTTACAATGGTCACAGGTCATTCCGGCCGATTCTATGGAAGAGACAAATTTTATTCAAGATATCAAATCATTTTACCCTTTTTCTTGTGATGAGCACAGCTGCCAAGTTTTAAAAAAATAAAAATATGTTGTTACGATGCAAGAATTAACACCGCTACTCTAAAATTTGTAAGGAAGTGACTTGGCCAAGTAGTTAAGACAGCGAACATCCAAGAGCTTTGTTTTTTCCTTGGACAAGAAACTTTACTCTGATTGCCTCACTCGACGACTCAGGTGTAGAAATGGGTACCAATGATCATCTGGGCATAATCATAGACCAACACTGGCCCCTCGAGCCTAAAGACTCTTAACAACATTTCTTTTTCGAAGTTGTTAGTTCTATGCCCTCTTCAAAACCAACTCTACTCTGACAAGTGATTGATACAACCAATGGCAGGTGGGGCTTCCTCAACTACACTGCCCTTTTCATGAAGGGCGAACATTCACCCTTCTTCATGAAAAACACATAACATAACATGAATGTTGATACAAAGACTGAAAAAAATTATAATTGCATTTTTCAACAGAATTCCTCATGTGGAGGAAAATGGAAATTTGGTTGTCTGATGACAATCATAATTAATTCCAATATTTTTAATGTAGTATTGAACTCCAATGGTGTAAAAGGTACTGATAACATTCTTCTTTAAAGGAATGGAAACATAAGGGGTCCCATGTCTACACTGAGTGCATTAAAGAAGGTTTTACTCATGTTGTTATAAGTATAAGTTAAAATTTTCATTGAAAACAACATGAATGAAAATAACTAGTTCTGTTTACCAATAGATTCCATGTTTTGTTCCGACGATCCTAGAGCTGCTTTCTTGGCCAACAATGCCGTGATACGCAGAGCACTGGATGCTTGAACCGCTTCACTCATGGCATATGCCAAGGCATAGGACGGACTGGTCACAGGGACTGTAGAACTTTGTACTCCTGGTGATGTCGTTAACGATGATGATGACGATGAGGATGAGGAAATGGGGAGTTTTGTCTGGGATGGTGAGAGGGACGATCCAGATTGTTTCTTCGAAGACCACGAGTGTGACGTTTTACTGGAACTCGTTGAAGATGATTTCTGCGGAGTTATTGTTCCTTTAGAGCCATTTTTTCCAATGGATTTCTTCCCTTTGGTTTTGGTGGTTTTCTTGTCCATGATGATGTTGTGGACGTTAGCCATGTGGTCCTCCAGGGATCGAGGACTGGACAGAGTCATGTTACATCTGGACAGAGAGAGAGAGAGAGAGAGAGAGAGAGAGAGAGAGAGAGAGAGAGACAGAGACAGAGAGACAGAGACAGAGAGACAGAGACAGAAAGAAAAGAGGTTTTATTAAATGAGTGGAAGTGATGGAAATGTGGATGTACAGAAGAGTTTTAAAAATTCAGCGGACTGTAAAAAAAGGTAACAAATGAGGAAGTTTTTAAAAAAGTGGGCAAAGAAAGGAATTCAATTTCAATTCAATTCAAATTAACTTATTGAATATGATCAGAAGAAGGTAAATTAAATTCCTCTGGCATTTATATGAAGGCATGACTGTTTAGAAAAGTTTGTGGTCTGTGGCTTAATAGAAGGCAAGAGAGCGAGAGGATGGGAAAGACTAAAATAACTTAATTCAATCTTTACATGACAGGTCGAAGACAAGTCACAGTGGAGGAGTATGGCCATCAACGTACAAATATGTAAACGCTAAGCATTAATTATTTGATAAAGAGGAAAAACATATATGTGACCAGTTCCAATAAGGTGGGACACAAGTAAGAATTGATCCATTTAGACATATGGGTATCATTATCAAGACCAGCAATTCCTCTTGCCAGTGATATTAAATCTATCCCGATAGGGTGAGCGGTTTCTGAGATATTGCAGAGTAAAGCTGGTAGGAGTAGTTCATCATATTAATGACCCTACGGTGGAATTTCAACACTATTTTGAAAGTTAATTCATCGACTTATGTTCTCCTTTGTCAGAATCTGTCCTTTAGAATACTGCACTTTACACTTTGGTATCATTTTCAGTATGCTATGCCTGTTAGGCACTTGAGCACTAACATTTTAACAAGATTGTTTGCTGCCCTCAGCCAGGTACTCATTTATACCTGGATCGAGGGAGTATAGTGTCATATCCAAGGACACAATGCCGCGCAATAGGGACATGGTGTTCCGCTTCATCACCCCCACAAATAACACACCACTGACATCAAATATCACACACACACACACAGATAAATGTTGGTACCGGTACCTGTTACAGAAAGCTGCGTCAATGCCAGAGGAGTGATGTTGTGAGTGCACAATCCCCTTGTGTTTGGCCAGGGCGTCGAGACTGTGAAATCGCTGGACACACATACTACACGGGTATGTTATGTCAAGGCCATGCTGGCTGCGATGAACGACAGTCATGTGATCATGGAGACTGATTGGACACAGAAAGATGTAAAAATAAAAATTATTCACGTCGCATGAACTCAGAAATCAAAATCACTTTTTTCCAAGTTAAAATAGAATTCTTAATTTGACATTTTCTTCCATGTTAAACATATACTCATTAAATCTATGCCATGTTGAATTTATGAATCAAAATATTTCAAATTTACAAACTGTAATAGTGCAAGATTAGCAAATTTGATGTTGTAAAAAAATCTTTGCACTGTTAGATAAGATAAAATTGAAAAGATCACGAAACAGGAAAATTATCTTTTGATTTTCAGTACTTTCATAAACTTTCATAGACTTCCATAGACAGCAATTCTCTGTGTTAAGATTTGTTCATGAAGCTTGAGAGCCAGGTTTTTAAAGGATTTTCAACATAAAATTAATGAACATCCACAAACACATCTATTCCTTCATATAACTTAAACGGACTGAAACTCTAAGGGACGTGTAGGCAAAATGAATTCTGTTCATAAGGTGCTGAACAGACAAGCTATGTTTTCTCACTCTCAAGACAGGATGGTTACACTTCAATTCACTTTCCTAACTTAACGCCTATACTGGTATCATTTTCAACTCCAGGTAAGCATATGTCCGGGCTATTCGGATTCGTTCCTTTACCTGCAGGGATAGGATACTTTACCAGTTTAACTCTCTATCTGCTGCATTAACAGCCCCTCAGGGGCATCCGTGACTCAGTGCTCATACCACTCGACTTCAAAGCACGGAATAGTTCAAGTCCCACCCGGTGCGGAATATTTTCTCTGGACCTTTCACGTGGAATTGTCTCAAATTCTATTGATATAACCTTTATGTGTTACAAAGGGTGTTTAAATAGCCCCTC
>JARBEQ010080485.1:0-13550 GCA_030265355.1 Tritonia tetraquetra | reverse complement strand
CCCCCCCCGCCCCCGCCCCCCCCCCCCCCCCCCCCCCCCCGCCCCCCTGTGTCTGCCTCGTCTGCGCCTCATTCTCGGGTCCCCTGTAATATGGTCTTATTTAGAAAGTTGTGGCGCGTGTGGCATGTCCAAACCACTTCATTTTTCGCTGTTTGACAATCGCCAGAAGTTGCTCCTGAGGACCAACAGAGCTCTCAAGATGCTGTCTTATGTTGTCATTTGACCTGTGTTGTATGTATGGTAAGCAAAGTATTTTCCTCCAGCATTTGTGATTGAAGGCCTGTATTTTTCTTTCTGACTCAGCAAGGTAAATTCTCCATATTCATTAAGTACAACCATTTCGTCATTTCAAATAGCACAAAAACAAGTTAACATGTGCGAAATGACACTTATATACTTCGTACCTTTTCCAAGCTTTGGAAAGAATAGCAATATAATATCAAAACATTCATTTCCATCATCTAAAAACAAACAAAAATAAGTATACAGTGGGTGTTGGATCCAATGATTCAATGAAAAGTTGGCACCAACAAGGCAAACCAAAATCCTCGTTTTTTTTCTCCTCCTTATATTACTTATATATTCTCTTGACTTCGCATTTAACAAGAGGTCTCGGGACCGGTGCTGAGCATCAGTCCCGATGACCCTGTTGAATCTGACTTCTACTGTACATTTCTTTTCTCAGATCCTTCATGATGAAACTAAGTAATTCTACCCAAATAACTTACAAGATAGTCATTATAGGATGCAGAACGAGTCCGTCTTAACCAGGAAAATGCTTCTTCCACTTGAAGTTTCACAGCCTTTCGACTCTCTGCTGATGCTTTCCTGTAATACAGAAATGTAAAAGTGAGGTCCTCATAAAATTTAGACAACTCATCTCTTCAAACAAATTTTTTTAAAAAGTGAAATGGGCATAATGTTTGTGTTCATCTGGATTAATCTTTCATAATTAGGTACATTATTATTTCTTTCTTTTTTGAAACGTTAAAAACCAAGCAAAACACCGTGAAGAAGCGAGTCTGAAAAAATGAAATATCTAGCAACGGTAAACCTTTTTCAAACGTTAGCACATTTCTGAAACTTGCACAGCGACCAAAAATGTTAAGTTCTTCCACTAATTCTAAGTTCCAGCAGCAACACAAAGAAAAGAATAAGAACAACATTCAAATTTGTTTTTTTAGAATCATATAGTAGCCACTTTTTCAGCTTAAGCTAATGCATTTTTTAAAAAGATTTAAAGTAAACCCTACTAGAAGTACAAATTCCAAATTGTACCATAGCGCAGTTGCATACTGATGAATGTGACTAGTTTTTAAAATGACACTTGAAGAACTTACAAAAATAATAATATCATATTATTTAATCATTTTTTAGACCTCTCTCATTATAGCACAATGTCGGACAAGAGGGGCCTCGCATAGAGATAACGCTTTCACTTCATTAGAAGGTAGGAATCCTGGCAGAGACATGGTTTTTTCCTTTGAACTTTCTTCAGTTTATGGCTCTGACCCTGTGGATTCCTTGAAATCAAGTCCTATAAATCGGAGATCCTGCCTTTGTGCTGCCAAGAGCATTAAAACTAACAAACAATGCCGATTGTCTTTAAAAACAGGTTAAGATTTTCAAAATCACATTCTTGTTCTAAACTTCTAGTCCAAAAAAAAACAACAACAAAAACCACCAAAAATAAAAGGACAGCTAAATATAAGACAAATGTTGACTATGATGAGGAATTCGCACTTTGTAGTATTCTTGATCAAAATAATCTTGTTACATTATCTATTTTGTGAGGTAATTAATAAAAGAAGGAGGACAATTTGTCGACATCAAAACATACCTGGTATCCATCATCTTTTTGGCTGCTTCTGCATACTTGAAAAGCTGTTTGCGGGCATCAGTTGACAAACGAGGCTTGACCAGTTTGACAGGAATATCATTCATTATCTCGTGCATCAATTGTTGAGACAGTTCTGGCGAGCAGTCCGATGGCAGAATCGGATCTTTTCCTTTATCAATGACTTTCCTTTCCAACAACCATCGATTGAATGAATCTACTGGTGGACTGATACCTGAATTAAATTTTTTAAAATAATAATAAATCTTTTTTGAAATAATGATACCATGACACCAAAACATAAACCAGGAAATGATACAGAAAGAAAGAAAAGATACTATGAATTATCATTGACAGTGTCATAATATGGCACTGAAAACTATCTTCTTCTTTCTTAATCTTATCCAGTTCCCTGTTACCATTACGCTCTATGAGGCGGATTTACTATGGATCAAGATTTTAAGCCATGCAGATAATCAGTCCGCTGTGACTTTTTTGTGCGGTAGGAATTCAAATTGACCCAACAGCGGCCTTTCAGCCTACTCTTCTTGATTTCCAACTGCCATGGGTTCTTTAATGTGCGCAACTTGCACATGGGACTTATCGTCCTTCTCCGATAGGACTAGGTTCTTGATCCCACCTACCTTCATAGGATCAGGGGAGTGGCAAATAGGTTTTATACCAAGTTTTATGAAGAAAAACAACACCTGCGCTGCTGGGATTCGACCCAGGTACCTTTCGCTTCAGAGGCCAGAACCACCCCTCTGAGCCACTGGAACCCCTAGCACTGAAAACTAAATCTTTAAAACCTAAAAAACATAATCTTCTTATAAAATATTCATGAACCCATTGTCACATAGAGCAAAAAAAAAGTTTTAACAAATTGGGAGCCAGTTGATTCAAGAATCATGCTTTAATGCTTGATTCGCCACCCAAATGAAAAACATTGATATATAAAAGAGGTTCCAAATAATGATGCAGAAGAGGAGAGGAAAGAGGATTTTTATATTTTGTTATGGATTTTTGTCAGAGAGTGAGTAGGGTAGGGCAGGAATCACTTCACAAACAGATCCTGACGAGGATTACTCAGTGGAGAAATGCTCTAACTCTAACTTGGAACCTGCAGGTCAAGGGGAGACCTATGAGCATGAGACATTGGCTCAAGCAGGAAGAAAATAGAGAAGACAAGACAGCCCAAAACCAACCAAGTGTCATCAATAGCCTTTACTTTGTTCCTCGTGGAGCCAAGAGCTTTATATATATTAAAGAAGCAAAAAGGCATGTTGTACAAACGGCAACGGTACTTGTGTTGTGAAGGAAGGGGTGGGATGCTGTGCAGTGGAAGTTTATTTCGGCTTTGCCATCTTTACAACAATTAATGTTATCTTTGCACTCCCAACCCTCTACTTGTATTGCAATTGCAATGTGTGAACACTATTCAATGCGCCAGGGGTGTCAGATAACAATTATAACGGCTGACCAAAAATTAATTGTTAGATACTATTTTGCTTTTAAAACATTCAAAGTATAAATCTATATTAATATCATTTTTTCCATGAATTACATATTGTGCTGTAAAACTGTAAATCGAAAGTCATCCTTTAAAATCTAAGTAAATACTAAATTGCAAACTTTGTGCGTTGACCCAACAAAGCCAATCTGACAACAGTCACCTTGGTGCAAAGAAGTGAATGTCTGCACCGAAGTGAATGTAAAGGAGATTGCTGAGGCCTTGACCTTTTTAAAGAATAAAATTGATTGCCTTAACATTGTTGTACGTTCTCACTATCAATATCAATCAAACACAGTCTGACTAAAACAATAATTCATGACAGTAATGGATGAATTTTGAAGATTGTAGTTTTTGAGAAAATCTGTGACAAAAATCGGGATAGTAAGTTTGGTTCGTTGCTGGCAAGTTTTGCTACTAAGCATGTAAAGTATTACAAAACCATACTTACTTTCTCTTTGATTACACAGATCCTTATATATTTTCCTCAATTTCACTGTGTGAACATTTCTCACAATCTCTACCTCAGGATGCGGTGGGAACAGATGAAGAGGAGCTCGCTCTTTAATGACAGCGTTGGTTGGGATATCAAAATTCCAAAAGGGTCTAAGGAAACAAAGTTAAGGGAATCAAATTACATGATTAAAAATCACTTTCAACAGTTCACAAAAGATTAAAATAGCACAACCTTTGATACCTGCACAATGATAATGATAATAATATATAATATACCATGCAATTTTCAAATTACTTTTTGTGTCGTAAAATAATATCATACTCCATTGTTTCGCATTGATGTCAAATTTTATCTTTATTTTATTTATGACAGGGAATCAGGGCTTTGGGGTCAGACTTTCCATTCAATTAAAGCCCTTGGAGTAAAGTAATAATATGAATCAGCAAGTGATTGTAATATTTTTTATCTAATTCTTAATAATTTCAAAAGTGATCACATTTTAAAATAGAGGGCAGAAGTAAAGGAAAAAAGTCATAACATATATCTTTATTTTCATTGGCCAAAATATTTTAAAGATCTGATCATGCGGCCAGCAGTAGCTGTTTCGAAAGTTACCAATCTATGACATGCATATATAAAAATAGTGATCAGCAATCACACTAAGACAAAGCTACAGCAACTTAACAATTCATATACACTTCAATTCAGATAAGCAAATAAAGTAAAGACATTAGTAATTATTGTTTGCATTGACAAAGTACTATCTTCTTACTTGTAATTAAGCTGTGCTTTCTTCAAGGGACTTCCAACACATAACTCAGCACTGGCTCTTCGCTTGGCACTGATGCTCACAGGAGGGCCTATCTCTGTGCTGGGCCGACTCAATCTTTTGTCCAAAGCTCCAGGAACTGGGGCGGGAGAAGCACTATCATCAGAGTCTGTGTTGTTGATCCCAAGAGGATCTGTTAAAGGATCATGCTGCAAAAAAAAAAAAAGAATAAACAAAACATAACTTATTTTTCAAAATCACATAAAATCATCCGGACATAAAAAAGAATACAAGTTAAAACCACTTCAGTCGATTCTCAAGTAAATAACTAAATAATCAACTTATCTGGAAAAAAAAAGAATTCAAGATCTCGTAAAAAAAATAGAATAATATCACACCTATTTTCATTAAATTTCTCTCTCTCTCACATCTTCTTTGATCCATAAATCTTCTATGTCTAAACCATCTTTAGCCCCTTGAAATTCAAAGAAATGAAACAAAGAAGACCATTTTATCTTCTAAACTTACTGCTGACACCCCCAAGGTGGGAGTTTCCCATAGAGATTCATTTGTTGTCTTGTTAAAATAATATGGACGCCCTTCTCTTCTACTCCAAAACTTCCGCCAGCCAGCCTGCAGTAACTCTGGTGGAAGGTCATGAACAGGATCTGGAGACATGGGTGACTGTGGGGAACACGGCAAAGAGCCTTGGGAGTTCCGACGAGAGAGGTGATTGTTGTTGATGCCTTGTGTAGATGAAGCGGACGTATCAATGTGAAGATGTGATGACCCTGTTGAAGTGGCGGGTCCAGATTTTGTTGCCTGGTTTGCCGAGGCTTCCATACCAAAATGAGACGCCATCATGTTGGAGGAGTATATGCGACAACCCTGGAGTGAGTGATTTCTTTCTCAAAGAGCATCTACTCTCTGTTGAATAAATGATAACATTTGTTATTGTTAATCTTTTCAAATACAGGTTTTCGAGTAAATCTAAATAATCATTTGAAAAGATTGGTGCCAAAATCAACCAATTAGAATAGATCTTACAGGCATTGATTCATGACTCATAAAGCTATCACTATCAGAATAATTGAATTTTAACTTTCTCTGTTTAATGCAAAGCATTATCATTGAGAGAATCAAGGACACTAATTTTGAAACCATTTACTGTAGGCAACATGTGGAAACTTTGATAAACCACAGCCTAGGTGAAAATGCCCACAAATTATTAATTCTAATGAGGGATCCGTTTTTCTAATAATACTGCGAGTGATAGGTAAGGACAGATTGATGACACAATTATTTTCTTAGCGAAATGGATTAAGAATTAAATATGTAAAATAATTCTAAATAGCTTGAAAAAAATACAATGTAGGATTTTTCAATTCAAAGAAGAAAATGGAATATGACCGCTCACCTAGTGACATACCTACAAATATCTAATTGCTATTATTTCAAACAAAAATAAAAAATACTTTCACAAAGCTCAAAAAACTTTAAGGGATGATGTATATATATATGATGAATCAAAAAACAATTCAAAAGGTTAGTATTAACTCTGTTCACAACATTCCCTTACTTGTGATTTTTGCATTGCTATTTATTTAGATATAGATAGTCCATAGTGCTTTCATTTTTATGACATGAAAATGGTATTTTTTGTACTCTAGGGCTATCTTACCTACCCTAAATAGGTATATATCCAACACAAAAATGTCAGGAATATTTAAAAGCAAAATTAGAATTACATTATCAAAAAATACAAAGATGTTTACCACTTTTTTGCAAAAAAAAATCTTTTCATTTTCATTTTCACTATTTTCAGGCCAGTTTGAGAAGTCAGATTTATGCAAGTAATGTCCCTTGTTCAGGAGGGTTTTTCAAATTTCAGTTGGCAGAGGATCAATAAATAAGCACTCCTTGGTGGTTTTATTGTGTTTTATGCCGTGTTTGGTGACACATTCAGCCTTTCTAGAGCTCTGACTCTGAGACATTACAACATCAACAACGTCTGAATCGTGCCACGCCTACTCCTGAATAGCAATCGCTCATGTAAAGGCAATAAAAGAATGTACTGCATTCTCGTTTAACGATGTTTGTTGCAAAAAATTGTTTTTAGAGTAGATGGTTATCCTAAAAACGCATTGCAAAATATTAATGCTATCAGGAGTGGAGAAAATAAAGGATAAGAGTGAGATTGGGTGATGTTTATGAGGGATATCAGAGGTAGAAAATAGGCAGATCTGGTCATGTAAAATTGTTTTATTTATCATGTGTAAAGTAATGTGTCAAAGTAAATAAAGTTTATTCACTGGCACAAATACGATATTAATGCATCATATGAGCTGCTTGTCGACGGTCCAAGTAGGCACTTGCATCACCAGTAAGCCAAAACTTTTCCATTCGACAATCCGCTCATCAGCACCGACGCCATTTTGGCCTTAGAATGGTGTAATTGCAGTGAAAGAAAAAGTTTCATGGGAAAAATTACAAACAAATAGTTGCAAAACAATTTATTTGCTTGATTTCATAAAACTGATAGGGTAAAATAAAAAACAAAATTTATCTCATGTTTTATTTTTATTGTAGATTAAATATTTTCGGTTTCAATTATTTTATCAGGCCACATGAAGGGGTAAAATTCAAGTCTTTCAACAATTTTGTCCGCTATATATAATCTAACTTTTTGTACAACCTGATGCTTAATCATCATCCATAAATTATGCAAATGGCTTGGCACTTGACTTGGCATTTGGCACCCTCTTCTCATTTTTTCCCCTCCATATTATCATTATTATCATCATTCGCCTTTGTTGCGCCGATATTGTGATCACAGCTAGGCGGAAGCAAACATTTATCGCTGGTTAGAAAATATTCCACACTCTTTGAGAGCTCTTGTGGCTATAATTATATAGATACGATAGCTGATTGTTTATTTCTCAAAACAAATCCGTGTAATCTGACAAATGAAATGTTTCACAGATTCAATAATTTGGAAAGGAAAAAATAATGTTATTTCTGCAAACACGAACATGGAGGATTAAACCCAACATAATAATTTTGCAATAATTAGCACTGTGCGTCACCGTTCCAAAAAGAATCCAGTATCATAAGCTAATCTGTACCAAAGGGAAGGAAAAGGTCAGCGGGGAGGTGGGAATCCTATGCGAATAAATACTGTAGAAAGTATAAATCTTATAAGAGAACAAGTACAACAGAAAATGGATAAAATTATACAAACGCGCACTGCGCGTGTTAATCATCCTCCATTAATATGGTTTAAGGCAGCTTCCAGTGATCGTGAGCCTCCATAGCTCAGTGGTTAGAGCACTGGTCTTGTAAACCAGGGGTCGGGAGTTCGATCCTCCCTGGGGGCTGGCTTCAGTGGAAATAATTTTTTTTTTACCGTTTTTTTTCTCCTCTTTTTTTCTCTCTTCTTCTCCATCGAGCTTTTTCTGTTTCTTTCACCCTCTATCTTTCCACTTTTAAAATAAAAAGTTTTCCACCATTTTTTTTTTCTTCCCTTGTTTATAGGCTGGAAACAGTTTAAATACGTTTTAGGTTCATAAAGTGAGAGGTACAAAATAACTGACGACTGCCCGTTAGAAATAAAATTGCCACTTTTTTCCGTATTTTCGGATCACGGCGAGGTGTGTAGTCTGGTGTAGAGTGGAGATGGGAAGGGGCTTTCACACACTACACACCTCTCATTGTTGACATCATGGCGGACAGCGAAAGCCTGATTGAAGCTGTGGGAAAGAGAATCTCACTTTATGACAAATCCGATATAAATTACAGCAACAGACACTTTATAAATGCTCAGTGGAGGGAAATTGGCGCAGAAATCAATTGTAATGGTAAGTCTCTCTCTCTCTCTCTCTCTCTCTCTCTCTCTCTCTCTCTCTCTCTCTCTCTCTCTGTCATAGGAACCGCTTTGACTCACATGACGCTTTGACTCTCATGACATTTGAAGTTGTTTTTATGGAATTTTTCTTTTGGTTTATATGCGATTTTTCCTTCCTGAAAGTGATTGATATCATCGAGTAATTGAGGGTCGAATAATATAAATTATATATCTTTGTCCCCAAATGGTAATAATAGTTTTGTATTCCAGAATGAACGCTAAAAACTATCGTGCTTGAGTGTCTTTGTGTTACCAACGCGTGTTCGCGTCATAATTGGGGGTGTTTGCACCACTTTAGAAAATTGCAACAACAAAAAAAGGAGAAAGAAAAGAGAACAATATGATGAATGTTTGTAAAGTAAAGAAAATCGAGTACGATACCGTAGGTAATATCTAATTATAATTTTTTAAATCTTTATAATTTTGAAAATTTTCCATTTTTAAATTTGGCAAGATTATTTGCACCATATGGTGCAGATTAGTCTTTGGGACTAAAAAAACTCCTTATCCCGGGTAGATGGAACTCGTTAGTCTTGGAAGACAGTCCATCTAGGAGAAGGAATACTCTAATACTAATATCAAACCATGGGTCGATGGGACCCTCAAGCTCGGGAAAAAAACTTAACCGTAACAGAAACCGAAGCAACACGCTCTGATATTTACTTGGTCCAGGGAGAGTCCTCTCCAGTAGAGTTGATAACGTAAGCTGGTGAAAGCCTTTGGGAAGCCAGTGTGCCGACGACTCTCCTGAAAACCAAAACATATATATAGGGACATGGAACATCCGGACCCTGTACGAGACAGAAAAAACAGCCAAGAAATGAAAAGGTACAATTTGAGGATTCTTGGTTTAAGTGAAACGAGATGGACAGGTGCCGACAAGAGACGTCTGGCTATGAAGAAGGTCATGCTCATGAACATGGAGTAGGATTGCTTATACTTATATCGCCAGAAGCAATAAGAGCACTGATATCATGGGAACCAGTATCACCGCGGATTGTAACACCCAGATTTAATTCCAAAGGTAGAAAGACCACAATCATCCAATGCTACGCACCAACAAACACAACAGGACAAGAAGAGGAAGGATTTTTTTTTACAATCAGCTACAAGCCACACTTGACAAGATACCTCGGAGGGATATGAAGATCTTGATGGGTGACCTGAATGCAAAATTTGGAATGGATAACTCAGGCAGGGAACTCATCATGGGAAAACACGGCATAGGAACCCAAAATGAGAATAGTGGGCTGTTTACTGACTTCTGCTCTTTCAATGACCTGGTTATCGGAGGCACCATCTTCCCACACAAGAACATCCACAAAGTGACCTGGATCTCACCTGATAGACCGCATCACTATAGACAGGAAGTGGAGAAGAAGCTTGCATGATGTTAGAGTCAAGCATGGAGCAGACGTCGCTTCAGATCATCAACTTGTGAAGGCAGTGCTGAAGACAAAACTATAGGTCTACAGAGACCAGGCTGAAAAACCTGCCCACAAATATAATGTTCAATTTCTCAAGAACATAGGAAAGACAGATGAATACAAGCTGGAACTTAGAAACAGGTTTGAGGCCCTATCAGGACTAGTAGAGGAGACAGTAGAAAACCATTTGGCAAGAAATCAAGAAAACTTGGAATGCTAATTGTGCTCAAATCCTTGGGAAGAAAACGAGAGAATATAAAGAGTGGCTAACCACAAATACATGGGACCTCATCAACAAGAGAAAGGAAATAAAACAAATATCAACAACATCCGGAACCAAGAGCACAAAGAGGAGCTTCGATTACAATACCAGGAATCAAACCAAGGGGTGAAGAGAAGCATAAAACAAGATAAACGAAAGTATATTCATGAACTGACAGAAGAAGCTGAAGCAGCTGCAGGAAAAAGAGACATGAAGAGGTTGTATGTGACATCACCCGCAAACTCTCAGGCAAAAACAGAAGTACATCTTGCCCTGTGAAAGACAAGATGGCAATACCATCATCAGTGAGGCACAACAGAGAGCTAGATGGGTAGATCACTTTAAAGAAATCCTTAACCGTACAGACCACCACCAGCAACCACCCCCGAAATTCCCCTAACTGATGGGCCTCTTAATGTGAACACCAGCACCCCAACCCAAGCTGAGATCACCAAAGCTATTAAGGCCATGAAATTTGTAAGGCAGCAGGCCCTGATGGCAAACCACCAGAAGCCCTGAAAGCGGATATCACCACCCCATCCAAAATGTTGCATCCACAAATTCAGAAGATATGGGAGAGCGAGGACATGCCAGAGGAGTAGAAGAAAGGATACCTTGTTAAGCTCCCAAAGAAAGATCTCTCATCTCGTGGAAACTGGAGGGGCATCACGATAGGCCTGCAGGGTTCTCTCCTGGAGCAACGGCAAGGTAGGTTATCTCAATAATAAACGTAGATAGTTTATAGGTAGGCTACATACTATTATTGCTTTTTTTTTCTTAAATCAATTTTTATTCTTAGACCTGTTCATGGTTTCCTGTATTGTTGTTAAAAGATATATTTCCTTTTTTCCTCAGACACTCAAGCGAGGAAAAAATGGAAACGTATAAGGGATTATTTTCAAAGAGCCCATCGGGACATGACCAATTTTGATAAAAAATCTGGGAAAAAATGGTATTTGTACGACAAACTTACATTTCTAATTCCACACATCAGCGACAAGAAAACAGCTAGCAATAGTATCACTTTGGATGAATCTAATTCTGAAGATGTGGAGGATACTTTGTCGCATGCAAGTTCCACTTCATTTTCATTCAAAAGTGATATGGACATGGCGGAAATAAAAGAACCAGAGAGCTACCAGGAACCGAAACAGGCTTCACAAAAAATATATTTTCCTCAAGAAAGAAAGAGAAAACACACCAAATCAGAACTAGATCGGGACATTTTAGAAACAATTCAACACTTAGGCTCTGAACAGGACGAGGACGAACTGTTTTTGAGAAGTCTCGTACCAAAAATGAAACTAATGAATACTTATCAAAAATTGGAATGTCAGGCTGAGATGTCAATGTTAATACTAAAATATATAAAACTAAGTGAAAGATCTACACATTCTGAAACTATTACACACAGCAAAACACTTATGTCAGCAGTGATTGAAAGAAAACAGTAGCAAGATAAGTGCTGCAGTCATTGTTTAAATGGACAGAAAAAGAGATATTCATTCATTGCCAATGTTGTGTGTAGATTTCGATGGACGAGGTCCGACATCACATGGCTGACCATTTCAAACCCAAGAGATTTGTTGTCCGGGAGCGTCACAAGTTCTGGACGAGAACTGAACGGAGGCCAGGAGAAACTGTCCACGAACTGGCTGCTAGAATTCGACAAGAAGCGGCAACTTGCAACTTTGCCTCGATCAAAGATCCATTGGATGAGGCAATGATGACCCGGTTTGTCTGCTCCATCAACAGCGAGGCAACCATCAAAACTCTCTTCAAGGTGAAAGATGACAAGCCATCGAGATTGTTGGGAAGTGGAGGAAGCTGCCAAGGTCACGAAGGAGACACTCGGTACATCTAGCGCAAATTCTGACACCATAAGCCAGCCCGTCAACAACCTACCACCAGCAGCAAACCAACGTCATCGCATTTCAGCCAGCCCAAATCCACCAATGATGGAGGGAAGCGGAAGAAATCGCCCCTATGCAACCACTGCGGCATCAAAGGACACATCAAGTATGCTTGCCGGAAGAGGGGTCAACAAGTCAATAAAGTGACCAAAGTGAAATGGAATGCGGCCCGTCCTTTGTTGAAGACCTGCTACCTGAATGAGGTATCCGTCACTTTTGAGGTGGACACCGGCCCTGCACTATCACCACCCACGTGCAAATACTGCTGTGCTTCAATCGCAGATCTCCCTGTGATTGGTGTTACCAGCCTCTTGACCTCAACATCCCAAGGACTAGAAATTTGTTGTGATGACACTTGACCTCAATCTCCTGGGCCGAACTGCAATCCAAGATCTTGGACTGTCTGTGGACGAACTTATTTATCTAAAAGCCAGAGAGATCAACAAGGTAACGGGCGATGCAAGGAACTTTGCACGGAGCTCCCAGACCTCTTCAAACCAGAGTTGGGAACCTTCAAAGACTTTGAACTGGAGGTCCAATTCAAGCCAGATGCCAAACCAGTTTTTCACAGACCTCGGGCGGTGCCAATTGCGATCCAGGAAGAATTGGACCAAGCGTTGCAGGCCGGAATTTCGAGAGGAATTTGGCAATTGACCAAATTCAATGAATATGGCACCCCGGTTGTACCAATCAAGAAAAAGACTGTCCCTGGCCAACACAGATCTACCATTAGGGTCAGTGGAGACTACTCCGTGACCGTGAATTCGCAGTTGGAGCCGCACCGCCATCCCATGCCATCACCCGAAGATCTGATGAGAAAGCTTGGATGGGGCCATGGTTTTACCAAAATCGACCTGGCCGACGCCTACAACCAAATCTGTCTTGGTCCGGAGTCACAGAAGAGACTTGCCCTCAGCACCAACAAAGGCGTTCTACTGCAGAAGCGACTTCCTTTTGGTATTACGTCTGCGCCCGGGCTACTTCCAAGAGATCATGGACAGATTGACGCAGGATCTACCAGTCTATTTGGACAACATCCTCATCAGCGGAGACAACGCCGAACAACACCTCGGCAACCTGAGGGGTCTGTTGCAGCGTCTTCAAGAGACAGGCCTGTGATGCGAACTGGAGAAATGTGCCTTCGCCCAACCACGGCTACTACCTGTCCCGAGATGGCATCTCAAAGGGCCCCAAAGCCAACGCCATCCCCCAATGCATGCCGGCTCCCTCAGACGTTTCCAGTCTCAGATCCTTCCTTGGTCAAGTCCAGTTTTACAGCAAGTTTTTGTCCAACGTCTCAACAACCCTGGACTGGAACCGTTGTATCGCCTGACCAAGAAAGACGTGCCATGGCAGTGGGGGCCGACAGAACAGAAAGCTTTCCACAATATCAGGGAAATGCTAAGTTCCGACATCGTGCTGGCCCACTTTGACCCATCCCTGGAAGTGGGGATATCCTGCGACGCATCGG
>JARBEQ010080374.1:0-14365 GCA_030265355.1 Tritonia tetraquetra | reverse complement strand
CCCCCCCCCCCCCCCCCCCCCCCCCCCCCCCCCCCCCCCCCCCCCCCCCCCCCCCCCCCCCCCCCCCCCCCACCGCCTTATAAATAAGAAGTTTAAAAAAAATAAAAAAATTGTGTTCCTGGTAAGGGAATTGAAGGATTGAATTTAATTTTAACAGTCAACTCGTAATTCTCTCATTTCTATACAGGTCTGATAGATCCAGGTCCGAAAGAAGTGATCTCAATCGGTCCCTCAACTCCGAACTTGATCCTCTTCGACAGAAGTTCTCTGTTAGCACTCACCCAAGCCTACCTATTGTCTTATACACTGATGGATACATGGTCACCATTGCACAGCTACCCAGTGAATTTAGCCCTATGATTTTCATGAGAGATTTAGTTCTAGAATCTTCCTCCCATCTCAAGCAAGTGGCAGAGAGTCAGAGGCTGGACCTCACCCTGGCTAATGCGTACAATTTACCAGCTGGTGATCTAGAAAATGTGAAATCATCGCCTCGTGGTGCAGCACAAAAACATCTGTCTCACACAAAAGTGAATACACAGTACAAGTTTGAAGAAACGAATGTAAGCTTAAATGATACCATTGACAGTGAAGTTAGTTATGCCCTGGGCGATGAAAGTAGTTCTGTAGCTCACTCGGGGGCTATTCATAGTGCCAGCTCTGGGAAGGTGATCTTTGGTGAGCCCGATGTTCTCTTGGTCACTGAGGGGTCATTTCTTAATGAGCCAAACTCTACGATGAAAGCATTACAACTCGCAAGAGTTAATTTGTTTAATGTGTGGAAACTGGCCGTTAGTACGAGTGAATTGTGGTCTGCAAATTTTGATAAAATCATCAGCCACACAGTGCATAATCTGGTGAAGCTTTTCTCTCTCATCTTGGACTGTCCACAAATCAAAGATCTTCTGGATGAAGCACTGGGTGGTGACAGCAAACCTTCGCCTGTTCAGACTGCAAGTCTTTTCAAGGTTAGACTATTATTTCACCCTAAAATTGAATTTATTATGATTTATAGATTTATTAGTTTTTACCCTAATCCTATAAGTACAATTAATGATTTATTTCTTTATATAAAGAAATTTCTGTGTATGTGTTTTGTTTTGTGTCGGAAAATTTCTTCATGAGTTACTTTCCTCCCTTGACAGCAAATATTTAAATTTGGATATAAATATATGTTATTTCCTAAAATTGCTTCTAGATTTTTCCAAAGTGATAAATGCTTTTTTGTTTTGTTTATAGCTGAGGATAACTGCTGTGCAGTAGTACTGGGGTATGTCAGAGTATACTTTAAAGTTTTGTTTTTCCCCTAGGTCATTTCCATGTATCGCCAGCTTCTAGACTTGGTCCAGTTCGACTGTCAACAGCGTCACCTACTGGCCGCAGTCATACAGTTATGCCACAAGTCTTTGATGACAATCCTGGCCAGTGTAGGGCTTGTCCAGTCTGACCCTCGCCTGAAAACCCTGACTGGCTGTTTCACACTCCTGAAATTTACAGAAAAGAGTCTACAAAACACTTACGTTGGCCTGCCAAAGAATTTGCTGAACAAGGGTTTGACACCTCGGTTCATGATTGGGGAGGGAGAACATCAGATGCAAATTGGGGGAGGAGAAGGCTTACACGATGATGCACAACTCGCTAAAAGGTGTGTTTGTTTATTTGTTTGTAGGGTGTTTTAGGGTGATTTTGACACAAAAAATGTGTGTCATAGTATTGCGTTAGATGCTGATTTGATTGAGCTGTTTTGATACAGCGTGTCCAATTAGCACCAGTTTGTCTTCAAATGAAATTTTGGAGACCAACATTTGGTCAAACTAGAAGAAGAAAGAAAGGAAGTAACCATATAAGAAACCTGTGAGGTGAAAGATGGTGAGGCTGGTCTTTGAGAACTTTGCAGACGAAAGAATAAGGGTGGGCAAAACCTGAAATGAGTTGGAATGGTTTACTTAGGGCAGGGTACAATGGAGGGACTTTATTGACACTTTATGCTTGGAGAGTTACAAGTAATATTTAAATAGCGTAAATGGACTTTCTTTTACTATTAATCGATATATCTCAGTTATGATTCATATGACATGTGAAAAGAATTGATGAAAATGGAGTCACTAACAATGAAAATGGAATATATGTCACCAAATAGAAACAGGGGCAGATCAAAGAATTTTCAGGAGTGTTAGATATTAATAATAGGAAAGTTATTTTATGGAAGCAAAGAAAATAAGCAGTGATAGAATGGAGTAGAAGAGATTTAATCACAATTAACAATCCTTGGTTTGATATCTTGATCCAGAGAAATCCAGACTCATTGTGCTGGCCCTGCACTGTAATGGTAAAAGGGAATTGGATAAGAAAGAAAGAATATCTAGAAATACAGAACATGAAAAACGGTAATGATTATTTTATCCAAATTTTGAAATTTTGAAACAAATTTCTGAAACCAGGCTGACTGCGACGTGGACTCTACTTTACAAAGCTGTGGTTCAGTTCTTGTCTAACAACGGAGCAGAGACAGCTGACTTAAGGCAAGGACAGGCTTTGCTCTCCGCTGTCCAACAGAGCTTGGTGGAAATGGATGCAGCCGTACCACAAATGAAAATAGAGAGGGTCGCACAAGGTAAATTAACCTTCTTATTTTCTTTTTTCCTTTGATACAACTGTTTCTACCTTTAGTAATATTCGTTTCTCCCATTTTATTTCATTCATTACAGCTATCCCTGCATCTCAAATCAAATATGTGTTCATTTTTTAAGTAATGATATCATTCTCTTTAATTTGAATATTACAAAGTTATATGTTTTCAATAGCTAAATGAATTGTTATGCTTTGTTATGAACTCTGAGCTTCATTGTATGGGAGTGTATGAAATATAGATTGTTATTATTATCATCATCATCATAATGATAATTATTGTTATTAATTTTATTATTATTATCACTTTTGATTAATTTTGTTATCATCATTATTACTTTTACTGTTTTCATTACTAGGAAATTTATAACCTTTGAATTTTTTTTGGGAAATTCATTTTCAGGAGACAGGTTAAGTTTGGGTGGAAAGCATACATTGGCAATGAATGCGTGGAAGAGTCAGCTGGAAAATTATAGGGGTAAATATTGTGGTTTGTTTGTTACTGAATGGCAAATAAATTTGTGTAGCGATTTAGAAACCCTTATTTCGCTTATTTATTGATGGTTACACAATCATCTTTTGATATAGAATTTTTGATTTGATACTGAATACGTTGGATATTCTCTATTCGAATGTTTTACTTTCACTTATTTTGATAAATGATTAACATTGACTGATTGTTTATTAAAAATATTAAAGAATTTCCCTGTTACCTGGAAAATTTCTTCTTTTTTTTTCAGAAAAAGGGAACACAAAAAATGCAGCCCGTTTGTTTCATTCCCTGCTGTACACTTATATATTGAGGAACGATTTAACATCTGCCGTCTCATTTGTTGATAACCTTATCATCAAAGCAAATTTTGACATTGAAAGTGACCTTGACCCTGACGTAGAGGCTCAGAGATCTGACCTTCAGCCATCCCTGATGACATTTGTCTCAAATACACTAAAAACACAGGTAGCTTCTGTTTATAGTGTGAGATGAATTCTATTCAGTTATTTTTGTGTGGTAGTCCTAGGAAAAAGTGGATGGAAGTGATTTTTTAGATTGTTAAGAGAAGAGAAATTGCTTAAGTTGATGCAAAGAGAAGCGACTTCAATCTCGAGGAGTATTAGAAGTTTTTTTTATTATGAATAAATCTGTTACTGAAAGGTATTACAAGAATTGAGAAAGAAAAAAAGATTGAGTATTGCACTTTTAATATTCAGATATTCCATTTTTACAACACAGTTATTTTCTTCCTTTAAACCAGGCCTTTCATGAACCAGACATGGTACCCTGTATTCGAGACAGAGCTATTCGCCAATTGGTTCAAAGCATGTCTCGATTCATGGCCGCCTATTTCAGCAACCAGACCGTGTTTATCTTCCCGCCCCACAACCCTAATCCACTGCCTGCCGTCCACTTTGAAACATCCATCATCAGTAAGCTCATTCTATATGTAGAGTATATGATATGTTTGTTTGATTGAGCCCGGAGCAGTGTTGGGGCCAGCCCTATATTCAGTCATGAAAGGCACGCAAGATAACTGCCATAAATGCAGGCAGCCCGACCCGACCATCAATCACAGAGTCATAAACTCAGAGAGTCTCAGCAAGCAGGTGATCAGCCCACTGTGTCCACAACTCTTTACCGGCACCATTAATTCAAGACAGGCCAATACACAAATTACTGTGTAGCCCTTGTGGTCAAACTGGGAGGTTCTATTACTCTGGGCGAGTATAAGATATACAGATTTTAATACTCAAAATGTTTTTGTCTCCCCTTTGTGGTCCAAACCTTGAGAGCTATGCCAGCTGGAGCTAAGCTCCTGGCAGGGACACCCATGCTGGATAGGTCAACGGGTAGGAGAAGACAAGTGTGGCAGTGGCAGCCCCATCACTTTTTATGAATTAGAAGGGAATCCAACATAATAATATGTGAGTTACAGACATTCCATGGAAAGTAAGTTTTTAATCGTTTGCCTAAAGTCAGTGGTCATAGTGTTATCAAACTCAGGTCAAGAATGAAGAGCGTACAAACTTAGGTCTTCCTGCTTATAATGCGATGACATAAATCTGATGTATAGTGCAATGGCGTAAATCGAACGTACATTGCTTATTATGTGATGACGTACATTTGACGTACATGTCATAGAATAATTTGTTTTTTTGCCTCTCCTGTTGACAGAATTACACTGAAGATATATAATTCTTGTATTCCCCAGACAATCGTATCATCCCCAAGTTCCATGAAGACCTTGCTGCTGTCATCCGCCACCAAAAACTGGGATCTATTTGGACTGTGGAGAGGACCCTGGAATATCTCCTGCTCAGTGGTCTGGTGTGTGAGGCTACTTGGTTTGCCGACAGGATGGGGGATTGGAAAGCTGCCTATCAGTTGTCTGTGTCTCACACATTACATAAGAAACTGGCAGCTCCACTCTATGTCGGGTAAACCTTTGGTGTTGTGTCTTCTTTCTTATCCAGTTCCCTATTACCATTACAGTGTAAGGCCCGCTCTATGGGGCAGATTTATCCCGAATCAAGATATAAGGACCAATGTCATTCTTTGACAATAGGGAATCCATTAGAAAGGCTTCCGATGGACATGAAGTCCTAAGTGTACACTGGTTAGGATGAGGATTATGTATAAACATGAACATTGATATCTCTCTCTCTCTCTTTTTCTCTCCTTCTCCTCTCTCTAACTCTCCCCTCTCTCTCCTCTCTCTAACTCTCCCCTCTCTCTCTCTCCTCTCTCTAACTCTCCCCTCTCTCTCTCTCCTCTCTCTAACTCTCCCCCCTCTCTCTCTCACTCTTTCTCTCCTCTCTCTAACTCTCCTCCCCTCTCCCTCTCTCTCTCTCTCTCTCTGTCCCACCTAGGTGGGGTCAGCTGCCTTAATTCTCCTTCATTTACATCACAACAAGAAGAACATAATGAATGTCACTTATAAAACTTAATAATATGACAGCGACAATGTATATTTGAAAGAAAAAGATGCGTCTTTAATTGCATCTTTATTTATTGATTTAGACAAAAGAAACCACTGTCACTTCCAGAGTGGCTCACGCCAGATTCCATCATGAGGAGAAAGCTTGACAGGCTGATCAAAGATGGTAAGATTTGTTGTATATGATTTCACTTGCTGTAATTAGATGAATGGTTTTTTATTTATTATAACCCCTGAAAAATGATTAAATTTGTAATACGTTCACTGTGACATATCACCTGGTTGTATTGATTGAGTTGTCTGAGTATCATTAGATGACTTGTGTTGTGAATTGCAGGTGAAAAATAAAGAAAAATTAGGGCATTTATATAGTGCATATCCACTAAATTCATCATGCTCTATGCCTTACAATGTATAGTTTACCTCTGGCAGGCCATAACACTCCTGTATCCTTCTCAGCTCTGTGAAGAGTATACATTGCAAGCTGCCTGTTTGGCCCTTCAGCACTAGCATTCTGACAAGATCGTTCGCTGCCCTCGGCTGGGTACTCATTAACACCAGAGTCGAGTGATGTTAGCAGCGTTAAGTGCCTTACCCAAGAGCACAGTGCCCGAGTGGTCACCTGTCCAGACACTGATCACGATTAATGTAGCTTGACCACAATGACTAGTTCAGCGTACTATCTGTTCGACCACCAGCCACACATTACACACAAGCCGTCGCTGGCTTTCAGTGGCACATTGGACGACAACACGATGTGACCATTGTTAACTTTGTGGTTTGAGTCTGTGTGTGAACTTTGACTGGTGAATGTGAGAGAGAAGAGCAGTTGGAAATAGGTTGTACCCTAGTACCTTGTATCATTGGAGAAAATCATATATCGTTGATGTTATTCTTTAAACAAGTATTAGCAACATTTTTCAAAAACACTTTTTTTCTCCTGTTTTGGCCTCAGAAGGGAATCCCCCACTTTACATTGTGATGCTTAGAGACCTCTGATCAATGGGAAACAAGTTTTTAATCATCTGCTTAAAACACAACTTTTCATTGGTCACAACATTATGAAACTCCAAATGCGTAGATCGAGAATAAAATCCTCTTTGCTAAGCTTTGTCAGCTTGTATTGCGATGACCTAGGTCTGACGTACGCGGTTGTAGAATAATTAGGGGGCTTAGGTTTTTTTTCCTCTCCTGAAAAACTGTACTCTGCTGACTTTCGCTGTTAAAAAATTACACTGACTATGTATTTTATAAAAGCTGTTTTGACTTGAAGTTGTTATTTTACAACTCCTATTATTTTATCTTTCCTTCAGATATTGACTTGAACGAGGGCAGTTCTGACTTAACCCATCTCACTAGTGTACTGGAAGACATTTCCTTAGCTGGGGTGATGGGATTTGTGGAGGTCGGCGCCTGGTTACTCCAGGCCTTGATTGATCGACTCAAGTCTGTAGTCAAGCAGTTTCCTCCCCTTGTCACCAAGGACTTTTACTTACCCGCCCCTCCTTGCTATTGCCCGCAGCAGACAAATGGAGACAAGGTAAAACAGGCAGTGTGGATGTTTCTTGGGATTTATAGAGCTCAAAAAGTTTATTAATTGTTAGTTTTACCCCCTTGGCAACTCACTCTCTGTGTGCACGTTACGCACGTTAAAGAACCCTTGGCAGTTACAAATCGATAAGAATAGGCCGCAAGGCCGCTGTCCAGGCAAAATTAATTCCTACCACAAAAAGGTCACAGTGGTTTGATCACCTGCTTGGCTTAATATCTTGATCCAGAGAAATCCAGACTCATTGTGCTGTCCCTACACTGTAATGGTAAAAAGGGAATTGGATAAGAAAGAAGAAGAAGAAAGGCAACTCACTCTATCAAAGCCGACCTACGGTTTATAGTCCATCTCCAGTAGGTCTCGAGTCCATAAGGAATCTACTGGGACAGAGTCATACAAATTTAGAGAGTCATGTGGAATAGGTCTCCATGTCGTCGTCACTATTCAAACACAGGACTTTCTACACAGAAAACAAATGCATTACCGCTGATAGATAGTTATGGTACAAGTTCTGCCTGACTGATTATGTGTCTTGCAAAACCTACCACACACTGCTCCGATATATTGAGAAGCATTTGCTATTGTTTATGTTCAAGTGGGGGAATTTTTTATTTTGGAATAGAAAATGATATGTGAATTTTAATTTGACTAAATTATAATCAGCATTATGATTATCCAACATCGAAGTGAAACTCTTTGATAGACATTAACATGAGCGCCCCATGTGGGAGAAATTTTGCCCCCCTCATAGTTGTTTTTTAAAAATGCATTGAGTTATCATTACCAGTTGTTAATCAACATTCCTTATCATTTATAGCTATCTACTAAGGATGTCACTCTCAGAATATATCTGTGAATATCCACTCTGTTTGTGTGGTTATTTTTCCACATCCACCACTGACATTCCAACATATCCATCCATTCCAACATATCCATCCATTGGGACATATCCATCCATTGGGACATATCCATCCATTCCAACATATCCATCCATTCCAACATATCCATCCATTCCAAATATCTTGTTCCCATCTCATTGGTCTTCCTCTTCCCTTTTGCATTCTATTTTGGTCTCCAATGCATGTTTTTCTGTCTAAAGTTTTTCAATCCTTGTTTGAATAATGTTTTGTTTTGTTATCCAAACCACATCATACCCCTAAGAAGTGTTATGGCCAGATTCATGTCCAGCATATACTGAACACAGAGCTGGATAACTCTGCATCAGGTAGATAAGGCAAGCAGGTGATCAGCCCACTGTACTCCGAACCTTGAATAGCACAATGAGCTTCACAATTTTTAGGTGTTGCCCAGTTTTTGACCATAAGCTATAAGAAAACTGAGCATATTTTGCCACATTAGACGAGGTTGATTAATACGAGTACATGTATCTTGACAAAATTGATGCATACTTAAATAATACTTTCTTACAACCCCTGATGTCATTTGTATTATTTTGTCTGTAAAGTTGCGTTACTCATTGGAGGCCGAGGAGGAAATGAAACTGAGAGAGAAAGCCTCGTCGATCATCCAGCTGGTGATCTGTGTGATGAACGCAACCCACATCTCCATCCCAGTCGTCACATGGTATGTCCATGCTCTCAACGGTGTCCAGAAAAAAGCCACTCAGTTTAAGGTTGGTCATCTCACCTATTTTCTTGATTTTTAAAATGTTATTTAAAATATGTATCATTTACGTTCGGGGACCCAGTGGCGCAGAGTTACGGTTCTCGCCTCTGAGGCGAAAGGTACTGGGTTCGATTCCTGGCAGTGACACTGTCTGGTATTTTTCTCCTTGAAACTAGGTGAAAACCTACATGCCACTCCCCTTCCTATTTAGGTAGGTGGGATCAAAAACCTAGTCTTATCGGAGACGGATAATAAACTCGGAGGTCCCGTGTGCACGTTGCGCACGTTAAAGAACCCTTGGCAGTTTAAAAAATCGATAAGAGTAAGCCGCAAGGCCGCTGTTCGGGCAAAATTAATTCCTACCACAAAGTTCACAGTAGGTTGATCGCCTGCTTGGTTTAATATCTTGATCCAGAGAATTCCCGCCTCATAGTGCTGGCCCTACACTGTAATGGTAAAAAGGAATTTGATAAGAAAATGTAAGATATGTATAATTTACGTTCAATAATGAATAGAGACTTTGTTAACATTTTGTATCTTTTCATGCTCACTTTAATCTTTGAAATGATATTTTATAAATAAAATTGTAATGTTCATTACGAGCAAATCCTCTGTTTCCACTGACAGGCCACCACAGAAGCTTCCTGCCTGGACCTACCAGACGTTTTGTACGAATACCTACAGATGGAGTCCGATTTCATGGAGACGCCTGATGATGAGTCTGTCAAGTGTGTGCAGACCAGCTTCCGTGACCTTTGCACTCTAGTATGGCTGCTCCATGCACGGGACAAGTTGTCTCTGTGTCTGAGATCGAGAGAAAAGTTTTTAAATCTGGTAAGTATTTCTTTTTATTGTCTTCATTTATATTTCTTTTGAATGACTGTATTGTGCATGGTGTTTAGTATTACAAGAATCCAATAAGACAGATCACCATAGATAGATGTTCCTGAATTCATAATTAAATGTGCATGACCTTTAAATTTTAAACCCTGAATCCCCCTCCCCCCCCCCCCCCCCCCCAAATTGAATATTTACCTCATGTAATTGATTTTTAAATAAAGTGCTGTGCCCTTAGGTAAGGCACTTAACTCTGCTTACCTCACCTGACTCAGGTGTAAATGAGTACTTGGCCAAGGGCAGCAAACGATCTTGTCAGAATGCTAGTGCTGAAGCACCTAACAGGCAACTCGCACTGTATACTCCTCATGGAGTTGAAAAGGATACAGGAGTGTTATGGCCTGCCGGGAGTAAACTATACATTGTAAAGCGCATAGAGCTTGATGATCTTCGTGGATCTGCACTATATAAGTGCTCTGCTTTGATTTTTAAATGACATAGATTGATATTTTACTTTATTTATTCTCATTCAGTTTTCAATTTATTTCACACGTTTCAAAGTAAACTTTAAAGTTGCAATTTTTTTTTCAACGCCCTTGGCAACTCTTGATAGGTCATATCAAAGGCGGCCATTTTAGTTTATATTGTTGTATCTATTCATTTTGTCATTTAGGGTTTGGATGTGGACAACAGCGAGCAATGGCTGAGGGAATGTTTTTCCACCTTGCAATGGGCGGTCCATCTGATTGCATTCAGTCGATTCCTGGCAGATGAAGCCAACATCTACAAAGTAAAATGAACATATTAACTATTGTTTAAAAAACATTTCTCCTGCATAACTCTCTGAACACATTTGAAAAACTTTTTCTTGAGAATTAGTTAAGTAGTTGTCATATTATGTGACCTCGAGACACCACGGCCAGATACACGAGATATATTTTTGATGTTTTGAATTTTCAGTCCTCTCTCTAGTGACTTACCTTGTTGTGGTGGAGAGGCTTGAGGGGTCTAATGACTTTGAGGGCTATGCCAAACAGGTACAACCATACTGGGAAGGCCTCAAATGAATATCCAGACCAAGAGGTCACAGGGCCTGGCAAGGGGCCCTGAGGTGGCAGCCCCACCACCTTATCTAGTGGGACAGTGGGGTAATCTCCTACCTGTTCGAATCAAATGGATTCAATAAATAGGCGTATGTACCGTACACCGAAAGGTACTAAAGGTTATTGAAAGAAAGAAGAGTTTTCAGTACCATCTTAACTCACTTAACCTATGACCCATACTTCCAGGTTGTCAGCTCTCTCTCTAGATTTCGTTCTATCACAATAAAATTGACACACATATTTTTATTTCTTTACTATTTGTCTGTAAAATTGACGAATTACTCACAAAATTTTTGGCCATGGAATTAATTAAAGAATTCTGCCCAGAAAACGCCATTGGGAAGCTGTGTAATAATATTTAGAAAATTTGTGTGAGAGTCCTAGTAAGAAAATGCACTAAAGCATTTGTCACAGGTATGTAATCTATTGTCCCTGTCCTTTACTTACAGGTAGTCTTGTCGCTTCTCTTGGAATTACCTTCTACGGAGGACACTGCTGATATTTTGGCAGAACATTTGTACGACGTGGAAAATTTACACCCAGAAGTTCAAGAAAGACTGGAGAGAATGCTGGCTTCATGGCAGGTAAGAAGACATTTCCTCACAAGTATATTTGTTGGATGATTAATCTGAGGTCATGATTTGTCTTGAGGTCATAATTAGTCTGAGGTCGGACTTCTCAACCTTCTACAGAAAGCACTACCAATATTTTGGAGTGATGGATAGCTCAGTTGGTAGAACTTAAAACCTCTGTCTCTGGCGAGGCGGAGTTGCTGTTCACAGGTGTGGGTTTGATTCACATTTTCCCGTTAATCATTACCACTGCCGACTTGTCTTTAATTTCAGTGACTAGATTGTATGAAAGAGTCATCTCTGGGTTAGTTTCTCTTTCTAGTGAAACAAATTTCACATCTTTGATCAAAGGGAAGTAACCAAATTGCCCTTATTTGACATATTTTGTGTGTAAATATTGGAGGAGGAGGGTTATTTTTCTCTGCGCATCATATGATGTTCTTATGTCATCATAAAAATTAGCTGAGTAGATTCTCTTTTTCTTTTGATTCCTTATGAAAGTACATACAAAATTTCATTTCACAAATTTATTTTCCTTTGATGATTTGATGATGTAGGGAGTGATTCTTGTGCCTGAGGCGGATGGCCGATCTGTTGGAGACAGTCTTGATATGGACGACGAAGGCCGCAAGTCTGTGACTTTCCTGGGTGCCAGCCCAAGGGGGAAAAGCCTCAGTGTCTATTTTCACCGGCAGTGTATGGTAAGGAAGGATATCCAGATTTCTAAGAATAATTGGATAATCTGTGAAACAAGGGGAGGTTATACGGCTGAGTGGCAAGGGGTCTCAGAGGTATGGTTCTCAGTTCTGGTTCGAATCCAGCTGTTGTTTTTCTTCATAAAACTCAGTATAAACCTATTTGCCACTTCCCTGATCCTATGAAGGTAGGTGGGATCAAGAACCTAGTCCGATCAGAGAGAAACAATAAATTTGGAGGTCCTGTGTGGCAGTTGGAAATCGAGAAGAGTAGGCCCGAAAGGCTGCTGTCTGGTCAAAATTAATTCCTACCAAAAAAAAGTAACAGTTGGCTGGTCACCTGCTTGGCCTAATATCTGGATCCAGAGTAAATCTGCCACATAGAGTGGGTCCTACACTGTATTGTTAACAGGGAACTGGATAAGAAAGAAAGAAGAAATACCTTTGTGGCAGGAATTGTGGGTTTAAGTCTCACATTGGGTGCTTTGTTGTTTTGATGGGTAAGAAACTTCTCAATTTGATTGGAATTCTGTTGAACCGTCTTCGATGCATCCTTTATGTGTTGAAAAGGGCTTAAACTTGAAACTTTAGAATTTTCTTGTATACATTATTTATCACATGTTCACCCACATTGATGTTAACTATAAAAACATCATTATGACTTATACTTATTTTCCTCACAGCTCATTGAAAAGGTGTTGAAGAAAAAGGTGAAATGTTTTGGTGAGTTTGAAGAGTTTGTGTTTGCTGACAAGCGGGAGGCATCCTCCAAGCTCCACATCGGTTCCAGACCTTTTGAAACCAGGCTCTCCTACATAGAATTCCTAGACACGTTTGTTTGCGTAAGTTTCAGCAAGGTTCGTGATGTCATTGCCAAGAAAGATCATACTGCAGCGTTACCATTCTTGCGGGGATTTGCGAAAGAAATTGTGGATAGAGAAATGACTTACTTTGTGGATCGAGTGGGAAAATTTTTACCAGGTCGACACGGATTATCTGTCCTGTCAGGAGCTTCACAAGCCTTAGCCAGAGCTGCAAGTCATGAGGGGGCCTCACCAGCTGACCCAAAGAGTAGAGAAATATTTGTACCTGGTCGAACCTCTGGCAGGATGAATATGCCTCTGGAGGATGACGTGGCACAAGCCGCCAACAAAAACCGACCTGTTGGGTTGTTCCGTGGCTACAGCATGTTTGATGTCCCGCCTGAAAGATCACATGCCACTGTTAGGAGGTAACAGTTTCTTTTCTTTCTTTCTTTTTTTTTGTTTATCATTTCCTGGTTTACCTCTCTGTATCGGGTTACCTTCATTTGGTTGGGACGAAAATCTTATTATAGCTAATTTGATCTTCATTTGCATTTTTGTAGCACTCTTTATAATGTATTTGGTATCCCAGATTGTGGTAGATAAAAATCATTGATTTGTCAAAATGTTGTTCAAAACTTTCAATCTGCACACGTCCTTTTTTTCTGTGACAGATATGAAAGCGAGTCCAAACTGAACGCCATGCACGACGACAGCAATCTGTCTCAGTTTGAAGGTCAAGGACCCTCGTCACACAATATCACCAGCATGGCGTCCCGCTTCGCCCAGTCAGAAGAAGCCCTGTACACTGTCCGTGGGGCCAATGAGCAAGACAAAGGGTCCTGGTCCCTAGTGGTCAACTTTGGCAAGAAATACACAGCCCTACAACAGTTGGTGGAGTGGCTGGAGGTCTGGGGGAAGAAATCTCATTCCCTTGGGGTCAAATCCCAAGATGAAATACTTCATATTTCGGTGTGACTTTTACTTTTTTAAGACAGTTGTTAATTCTTTCTTTCTTTCTTTTTTTCTTATCCAGTTCCCTGTTACCATTACAGTGTAGGGCCTGCCCTATGAGGTAGATTTACTCTGGATCAAGATATTAGGCCAAACAGGTGATCAGCCCACTGTGACTTTTTGTGGTAGGAAGTAATACTGCCCAGACAGCGGCCTTTCTGCCTACTCTTCTCGATTTCCAATTGACAAGGGTTCTTTAATGTGCACAAGTTGCACATGGGACCGAATTTATTGTCCGTCTCCGATAGGACTATGTTCTTGATCCTACCTACCTTCATAGGATCAGTGGAGTGGCAAATAGGTTTATACCTATAGGTTTTGTAAAGAAAAACAAAGGCTGTCGCCGCTGGGATTCAAACCTGGTACCTTTCGCTTCAAAGGCCAGAACCATACCTCTAAGCCACTGGGGTCCCCTGACACACTGGGACCCCATACAACAACACTCTGCCCAGAGTGATAGAACCTCTCAGTTGATATCAATTGCTGAGGGGGTATCCACAAGGGCTATAGTAATTTGTTTATTGGCCCGTCTTTGATTAATACTGCTCAGTGTATTGTTCATGGTGCCGGTAAGAAGTTGTGGACACAGTGGGCTGATCACCTGC
>JARBEQ010080263.1:372-14369 GCA_030265355.1 Tritonia tetraquetra | reverse complement strand
CCTATTTGGTATAGCCCTCAAAGTCATTAGATCACTCAAGCCTCTCCACCGCAGCAAGGTCGGTCACAAAGGAGAGGGTCGTCAACATGATTATTATTATTTCATAATGAATATTGTTTTTTTTTGCTATATCTTCAAATGCTGTTGCTTGATGGTGGTAATAAATTGTAGAAATACTTCAAAATAGTTATTTGTATTTTTCCAATTTAAAGGGACTCGAATCAGCTCTACTGTGGAACTTGGGGCAGACGAGAAGGTTTGTTGATAGCTTGATACTTTAAGATTTCATTTGTGTTTTAAGATTCCCTGTAACGATGTAGGTAAAAAAATGATATTTTTTACCACTGTGTATCATGAGATGTAAAGAACACATATTTATTATTATATATGAAAACGACATGATAGCAAACTAAAAATTTAATTATGCTTATTGTGTTTTTTAGCCTTTGGTTTTGCCTGTTTTTTTATACTGGCACAATAGGGTCCCAGTGGCGCAGAGGTACGGTTCTTGCCTCAGAGGCGAAAGGTACATGGTTCGATTCCCGGCAGCGTCAGTTATTTTTCTCCATGAAACTCTGTGAAAATCTATATGCCACTCCCTGATCCTATTCAAGTAGGTGGGATCAAGAATTGAGTCCTATTGGAGACGGATGATAAACTCAATAGGTCCCATGTGCATGTTTCGCACGTTAAAGAACCCATGGCAGTTTAAAATCGATAAGAGTAGGCCGCAAGGCCGGTGTCCAGGCAAAATTAATTCCTACCACAAAGGTCACAGTGGGTTGATCACCTGCTTGGCCTAATATCTTGATCCAGAGAAATCCAGCCTCATAGTGCTGGCCCTACACTGTAATGGTAAAAGGGAATTGGATAAATAAGAAAGAGAAAGAAGACGATGCCCGATGCTGCTTATGAAACTGTTATATTTGTACTCCTCAGAGAATATGCTTTCAGAATATGTATAATGTTACATGCTTTAAGTATTTGGAATTTTCCTCAAATTCTTGGTTTTCATTTAAATGTGGCATCAAGTTTCTGTGGAATCTGTCATATACTGCATTTCATTTTTGACAATTGTTCAGTACTGTACAATGATATGTATAGCGCACATGTTTATATGTATTGCATTTACTTTTCTACAGTTGTTCAGTATGCCATGTCCTTCTTGGTGTCTCTGGCTTTCTCCTGTGATAAAGTTTTGGAATACCTTTGCAATGCAGAAAACTTTACTGCTTGGCTTAAACGACTCACTTTGGAAGCTCCTGAGGTAATTGTCAATCTAGGTCAATAATATACAGTGCAATCTGGTTTAAGTCAACACCTTGGGACTGAAAAAATGTGTTGACTTCAAGCGCCGTTGACATTAACTGTAATCAAGGGATGCAACTATTGGGCATCAAATCACTTATTATATAGGCCTATTTGTGTGATTGTGTGACTGTCAATGTATGTGTGTGTGTCTGTGTCTGTGTATTGCCCATGCCAACACAAAGATCAGTATGAGAAATATGATGACCATATATATATGCCGTTACTGTTAAGTTTGTGTCTAGCCATCAGCTAGAGGAATTTGTCACTTGAGGCAGTTTTCCAAAGGTGCATGAAATTGACTTTTTATGTGGCATGAACCCCTAAAAGATTTATCATGTTTTCATTTTGGACATATTATGGTAAGATGCCTGACAATACCCCTCAAATATTTTTATAGCTAATGTTGTAAATGTTCTCATGTTTTGAAGTCTCTAACTATCTTGTGATATTCATTTTAAATTTCAATTCTCTCTTTCCTTTTTATTGCACAGGCTCACGTTCGCAAACAAGCCTGTTTAGGTCTGCATCGATTGTGCCTAGGGAAGTCTAAGCAAAAGAAAGGAACTGCATTCCTTGTCCCTGTCTTAGCACAGCTTCTTACTTTCCTCTCAGACAAGGAACTTTTTAAACCCAAGAAGTATGAGGTGAGCGATAACCAATTTCTGATTGTTGAAGTTATGTTTTTTATACCAGTGAAACTCAAATTTTATTATTTTCTCTCTGGAATGATTGTGATATCACATATTTTTTATTTCTCGCAGGTGGAGCTGAAGAAAGAAGAGAAGGAGCTCTATGGGGCTGGTTGTCAAGACTATTATATTTTTATAAGAATGTGTTTGGATGAACTGAACACAGAACAGGTAATATTGTTAATGATGTTCGTAGTTTTTAGCGTTAAATAGAGAGATGTGTCTGTAGGTTATAACATACTTTAACCTAAAAGCCATCAATTTGTAATACTTTTGAAAAGAGATAGAAAGACAGAAAAGAAAACATGATGTTTAGAATATCACAGTGGGTTGATCACCTGCTTGGCTTAATATCTTGATTCACAGAAATCCAGCCTCATCATGCTGACCCTACACTAGTGGTAAAAGGGAATTGGATAAGAAAGAACGAAAGAAAGATTTTTAGAATATACTGAAATAGACACATGAGGCTATATAATTCTTTTAAAAGCTATAGAATTTTCATGGCCTGAAGAATAAGATTCTGTACATGACATATTAATGACTTGGGAGTTATGGTAGACTTTTTTCCCCAATCATGCCTGTAATGAAATTTTGTGCTGTCAACAGGCAAAAAACATTAGTATGGATTCTCTACTTCGCCAAATCACAGAGGACATTCAGAATAGACCGTTCTATGAAACATATAAAGGTTTTGAAGAAGACGAAGGCTTGCTGGGATTGTTGAATACAGCGTCATCTATTTACAAACACAGCCCTGATTTTGCTGCAACGGATACTAATGTGGTAAGTCGTGGCTTTGTCCTTGTTTAACTGTGAATCAAGTTACATTGGTATAAAGATCCCACCGTGTGTCATGTTTTTTCATTTGAATAACAATAATAATAGTAATAATACAAAGCATTTATATAGCGCATATCCACAACCAAGTCATGCTCTATGCGTTTAATAATCAGTTGTTTGTATACGTTTACACTACTTGTCATCATGCTACTCTTTCTCTTTATCTACATATGTGCAATTTTGAAATAAGATTTAGTCAATTATGGAAAACTTTGAAAAATGATTGATTGACAACAAAAAATTAAGATGATGCACTGAAAAACAGATAAATGCTTTATTTTTTATCCTCGTTAAGTAGTTGGAAAACGTAAGGCACTAAGTCGTTTGCTTTACCTCATTTTAGCATAATCTGTTAGTCCTACTTTAAATATAGAGACGCCATTCAGAATTTACTTCTTTTGTTTTGTCTTGTGAGTGGTAGATAGCTTACTGGTAGTTTGATTTCCTCATATCACTCCAAAATGGTGACGAAGCTGGCAGGCACAGGTTTGATCCCCGCTTTCACATTTCAATTTTGTTTTTCGTCTTATGATTTTTTTATGGCACTGACTGTCATACATTCTTTCCTTGTTTATCCATAGTTTCACCGGCGCTGGCTTCATTTTTATTATATTGATCTAGTCTGACTTCAAGAAAAATAAATGTAAGACCACATAGATTGATGCAAGTTTTTCCTCTTATATTTTGCAGATATTTCTGAACCACTTATTTGACTTCCTGTTCTTGGTGCCTGATCCACATTCTCCCCAACACCCTAAATGCAAAAGCTTGAAGACAAGGCAAGCTGCTTATGACCTCGTAGCTGAGATGTGTCGGGGAAATATGAGGATATACACCCTTGCTGTGGACAAGTTCATGAAACAAAATACTAGAGGTATATAATTAAAAATGTATATACCTAAATACATTCTTCTTTCTCGGACAGCGGCCTTGCGGACTACTCTTATCGATTTTTAACTGCCAAGGGTTCTTTAACGTGCGCAACGTTTATCGCCTGTCTCCGATAGGACTAGGTTCTTTGATCCCACCTACCTGAATAGGATCAGGGGAGTGGCATATAGGTTTTCACCGAGTTTCACAGAGAAAAATACCCGATGCTGCCGGGAATCGAACCATGTACCTTTTGCTTCAGAGGCAAGAACCGTACCTCTGCGCCGCTGGGACCCCCCCTAAATACATAATTGCCTTTTATATTAACTTTTGTTGATTCTGTTCACCTGATTGAATAGTGTGAAATACATGGTACGGACGAGAGACGGAAATCCACCAAGTCTCTTGTTTATTTGTTATAATTTTACCTTTTGACTTTTAGATTTCAATCTATTTTATTTCTGATTTTATCAGTTTTTTTGTTACTTTTATGGGAATGCAATTCTTCCTACTAGTTTTTATTTATTCACATTGCTTATTTCAGATGCTCAGAGTTTCTGGTGTCAGTAAAAAGTAGTGGACACAGTGGGCTGATCACCTGCTTGGCTGAAACTCTCTGATTCAAAGAGTTCCCGGCTCTGTGTTCAGTCATGTTTGATGGTCGGGGTGCCTGCATTTATGGCAGTTATCTTTTGTGTCTTTCTTGGTTGGACCCAACACTGCTCTGCGGTATTAATGGGGCGCGATCAAACAAACAAGCTTACTTCAGATGATTCTGTTCTTACTTACATTTAACAATGACTTTTTCCTCTCCTCAGAAGCCCATTCCCCATACCCGTGGGATTACTGGCCCCAAGAAGACGGAAGAGCTAAATGTGGCTATATTGGGTTGACCAACCTGGGAGCCACTTGCTACATGGCAACTGCTATCCAGCATCTCTTCATGATCCCAAAACTCAGACAGTCTGTCTTGAAATTTGAGGTATTGTTATAACTACCAATGTGTAATTTTAAATTTTTTGTTGTTTTCTGAATGTTATTTCGTTTAATTATCTTTGATCTCAAAACTCAGTCTGTCTGTCTTGAAATTTGAAGTATTATTATGACTGCCAATGTGTAATTTGTAATTTTGTTTTGCTTTTCCTATAATGTTTTGGGGTTTTCTGTATGATAAATATAATTCATTTGATTATATTTGCTCATTGGAATTTGTGCTGTAAGAGTTGACATTCAACAAAGTTTGAAGTTAGATTGTGTACAAAAATAATTTTCACCTCAATGCTCAAATTTTCAAATTATATTGTTGTCATGATCAGGTTGATGAAGGTCGTCCCCATGCTTCTATGATGATGGAGTTACAACGGATGTTTGCTTATCTACAGGTCAGAAATTAAGTTTTACATTTGTTTTCTCATCCCACGTCCCCTTAGGTGTGAGTTAGACAGGATAAGCCAAGCTGTGATCGATGAGCGTCTTGTCGGAAATTATATAAAATAGAGCAGGTGTTAATACTGGACCATTGTAAACACTTGCTTTATTTTGATTATTAACATTTCCGTCATGACACAGCAAGGCTTATCTTGTCAAACTCAGGCCTTATGGTCTGCTATTATCTCTTGTTGGTGTATTAGGAAATTGTTTTATGTCATGATTTTAATGAACCTATTTTTTATGTCAAGTAGTGTTTTATTAAAGTTGTAATTTTTTTTTGTATTCTTGTATGGTTTGTATTCAAATGGAATGTTAATGCAATCAGGTTTTTCCCCCTAAAGAGTATGTTATTCTAAGATAAATTAAATTTCTTAATTTTATCAGGAGAGTGAGCGCAGAGCCTACAATCCCAAAAGCTTCTGCAAAACATACACCATGGACAGATGCCCCTTGAACACTGGAGAACAGAAAGATATGCAGGAATTCTTCACTGATATTATCACAAAACTTGAAGAAACATCTTCTGAAATGGTCAGTACCTTATGATTGTTAGCAACTGTTCATTAATGGGGATTATAGGGGAATAGAAAGTGGACACTGTATCAACCTTATTTTGCACAAATCTGTGAATAAGTCCCTAGTTATTACCTACCGTTATTTTGATCTAATGAAAAATGGTGAATCATATTGAATTCGATTTAACACTTTTCTGTCGCATCTCGCCAATCTGAGAGCAGCCATGTTTTCCTCATTTTTATTTGCTTTTGTTGTCCTCTGCTTCCGACACTTATCAATACAGCAAGCATCAAACATTGAAAGAAAAAATTCGTTTTTCAAGATGTGGGCTAAATAATCAATTTTTGGTCTTTCATTCATTCCAGAAAACTGTTATCAAAGAAATGTTTGGAGGAGAGACCACAAACAACGTTGTGTCTTTGGTAGGTTATGTGTGCGTGTGTTCTTTTTCTTTTTTAATTTAAATTATCAAGATTAGTAATTGGAGATCATGTCTGATTATTTTTTTTTATGTTGAAGTTCATGGTACAAATCCTGGTAGGGCTTTCAATGCACTGCTTGTAGATTCAGGTAAGACATTGGGGAGTCCGGTCCTGTGAGGCAGATATTACATCCCTTTCTTGGCAGGGATCAGTTTTAATCGAATTGCAATTGGTTTTAAACATGTTCCTATATAGTGTTGCATATAAAGTAAAGGGTCAAACAAGAGGTCTTTAATTTTGAATGTTTTTTTTTGGTAGTGTTTTTTTTTGCATTTAGAACAACAACTTAGAAACTTAAAAAACAAATTTGTATAGTATATTTTAAAGCATTTTTAAACTGATTTTTGTTCTCCTCAGGATTGTAATCATGTAAGCCGTACTTTTGAAGAATTCTACACTGTGAGATGTGGAGTGGCCCACATGAAAGATCTCTATGTAAGCTGGGTTTGTTTTTTTTTGGTAAAAAGTTGATTCACTCTTCAAACTATATATTTTTTTCTATTTTTATTCAATGTAATTGTTTACATCAAATTTTCCCTTTTTTTGATACACCAGGAATCCTTGGATGAAGTAACTGTGAAGGACATGCTGGAAGGAGACAATATGTATACTTGTTCTCAATGTCACAAAAAGGTTCGGGCAGAAAAAAGGTAAGCAACGTGAAGCTGTTCCAAAAGTGTCCAAATTTACAGAGAAGATACTAAATGTCCATAACACCCAGACCTGACAAGTTCATCTTTTTAAAAATCCTCTTTTTTATTTTCCTTGGTTTGGTCTCATTTGCAAGAAAAGGAAGGAAAGCATGCCCTTTTTAATCTTCATTGAAAGTTTCTGCCATTAGAGCTTTGATAAATGATCATTTGATATATGCTTTGATAATTCTCTTCTTATTGCCCTTATGTCTTTCAGAACCTGTTTTCGCAAGCTTCCACAAATCTTATGCTTCAATACATTGCGGTACTCCTTCAACATGATCACAATGACGAAAGAGAAAGTCAACACCCATTTCTCTTTTCCTGATTCTCTGGATATGTCTCGTTATATGGAACACAATCTCATTGGCAAAGATAAAATTAAAGGTAAGGGCTATGTATGATCCTATTATTAAGTCTATTATTCTTTTCATAATAATGTAATTTATTTCTAAAGAGCCCATTCCCGTCAACATGACAGCTCTAGGCGCATACAATCATTTTTAAAAAAATAGATCATTATTATATATAAAAATACAATTCAGGTTTATATTCTTTCACACACACACACACACACACACACGCACACACGCACATGATTATTTGTATATATCAAACTCACACAATAATCATCAATCATAAAAATGTTTTCAAGTGTTTTTTAAAAGTGTCCTCGGACATTCCTGACATTTTTTCTAATACTGAGGGGAAGAGTATTCCAAATAGATGGGGCAGCATGGTTAAAAGACCTGTCAGCTAATTTTTTAAAACCTTTCCTTGGGACATGTAAAAGTTCCTGATACTTAGATCTTAATTGACGAGATCGTACGTAATCATTTATAAGGTCAATCAAATAACAAGGGGCAGTTTCATTTTTACATTTAAAACAGAACAGAAAATTTGTAAATATTTCTAGCTTTCACGGGAAGCCAATGTAACGTCCACAGTTTTAGTAATCTTTTCTTTTGAATGACTCTCACGATTTTCAAAGGTCATTCTGATTATAATTCTTGAAACAGCTGTGACAGGTAGCTTTATGTAGCACCCTCTTTCTGCAAGAATGTACCTTTTAGGATTTTATTTTTTTCATTGAATTTATTTCTCTTTTCATTTCCTTTTTAATTTTTTTGGGGCTTTTTCCATTTTCTAGTTTTTTCATACAGTAATCATAGCCATAATTATTAACAAAATAAACCACAAATCCATAAAGAATCTCCAACATGGTATTCCAAGTTGATTGTTGTGAATTTGTCTCACAATCCATTTGCTTGTACACATTAGACCTACGTTGTCACTGGCTTTCAGTGAACAAAAATAGGATATGAGCATGTTAATCTTATGGTTTGAGTTTTTGTGTGAGAACAGGTAATGAGTGTGTAGTGAGTCATATGTGTCGAATGTTTGAAAAGAGTGGTTGTCAAGTATTGTACCCTTGTATCCTTCAATAAAATCATAACTATTTTACCAGAGTTTTTCAGGCGTGAAGCTGATAGCATGTTTATGAGAATCTAGTTCGCTTTAGTCTCTTACGCACCCTTTTATTTTCTCCTCAGATGTAGAAGGTGAGGGCTCGGAAGATGGACAAGTGTACGAATACAGACTAGTGGGAGTCACAGTTCATGTGGGCAGTGCAGAGGGTGGTCATTACTACAATCTTATCAAAGACACCTGTACCAATAAATGGTTAGTAATATTAATACTTTCATTATTTTATTAGCAATATATACTTATTAAGATGCATATGTTATTTTGCTGTCTAATGTTAATTGTTTATTTGTTTCCTTGTTCAATATTATTAAAATATAATGTAAAAAAAGAAAAGAAAATAGGTGGTTAGTAATCAACAAGTTAAGAATGGTTAACATGTGGGTAGATTCAGTAATTCATTTTTATATTGAACAACTTTGAAGCAAAGCATTACTCATGATGTGAGTGTGTATAGAATATTTAGATAGTTAGAAGAGGGAAACTGTAACACCTGGTGATGACGGGAAAGATGTGTAAAAAGAAAAGAAGAGGCTGATAGCGGGAACAAATCTTGGACAGCTTGTCATCCTGGATGAGGAAGGAGGGAGTCTTCAGCACATTGGCAGTGACAAGAGATAGGCAGGTGTGGAGGCATAACTCCCTTTAGGCAGGTGATGTGGAGGCATAACCCCCTTCGCCAGTCAGCAGGGCACCTGACATAACATGACTTACACATTTTTTCCCAACAAGTGAGATGATTTTGCTCACTTGGACAGAGTCAGGGTCTCTAATGGATCATCCCCATAATTCTAAAACTTTCTTTTCAGGTATCATTTCAATGATGCTGATGTGAAAACCTTTGATGCCAGTAATATTCCTCATGAAGCCTTTGGTGGAGAAATGAATGTGAGTTTGTCTAAAATGTGAAAACTTCTTATATAATCACTTTTAGATCAATGTTTTGTTTTGTTGTTATCCAAACAACATTATACCACCCAAGAAGTGTTGTGGCCAGCTCCATGTCCAGCATTGGTGAACACAGAGCTGGAAAAACTCTGGATCAGGTAGATAAGGCAAGCAGGTGATCAGCCCACTGTACCCCGAGCCTTGAGTGGCGAATGAAAGTCACATTTTTAGGTGTTGCCCAAGTTTTGGCCATAACAATATTCACTGTTGCCTTGGTGGTAAACCCCTCAGCTATATGAAAACTGAGCAGATTTTGCCACATAAGTTAATATATGACTGATTTGATAAGTGGCATTATACTTTTTTTAAAAATTCGAAAATTTTAAAGTGATTTTCATTATCATGCATGTGGGTTTGAAATGGTTTTGATTTCAAGGTGATTGAAATATGCAGGCCATTCTAACTCAAGGGGTAGTTAGTTGTTAAGGAGATCCTTTCAGTATTAATTCCACTTCAGTGCCTCATTGGCTCTAAAATTTGCTATGCTAAATGGGACATCCGTGAAATTTTGTATATTTTTCAGCTCTTAAAATTTTTTTAAAAAAAATCAATTTCAATATTATCTTCATCCTCAGGGGAAAACATTTGATACTGTGTCTGAAAAGTATTTGGATTTTCCAATAGAAAAGGTATGACATTGAGATGTTTTTTCATAGATCGCACAAAATTGTTTCTTTTATTTATTATTTGTTTTTGATCAATTGTTTTGTTGTGTGTGTTGTTTTGTTATCCAACATGCTTGTGGCCAGCTTGATATTCAGCTTTGCTGAATACAGTGCTGGAAGAACTCTGGATCAGGTAGATAAGGCAAGCAGATGATCAGTCCACTGTGCCCAGAATTTTTTAATGGCACAATGAGCATCATATTTTTAGGTGTTGCCTTGGTGATAAGGCCCTGAGCTATAAGAAAACAGCAGATTTTGCCACATAAGGCATGATTAGATTGTGCTCAAAGGAAAAAAATCATGTTCCCCAGATTCTTAGGCTAGAAGCGTTTAGAGGAATTGCTTATTCAAACTACCAGTTTTACTGTTGCTTTGCACCTCAAAACATAATCAAAGTAAAATGGAGTCATTTGCAGCCGAATAGTAATACTTGTGAGATGTAGAAAATTGTTGTGTGATTATTAAGGCAGTATGTTTTAAATCTAAATGCAAGCAATTTTTCTCACCAGACAAACAGTGCCTACATGTTATTCTATGAGAGAGTGTCTCCGAAAGCTGAGAATGAGAAAGAAGAGTATAACTTTGAATTATCCTCAGACTTGGCACGGGTAAGTTCACTAATTCACCATATATTGCATTCAAGCAACATTTTTATTTGACTTTGAGGTAATATGATTAACTCTTATGGTGCCAGCCGCCATACTATACGACCAATGCTGCCGAAGTGAAACGTACAAACCAGCTGTAGCTCTATGCAGCCGATTTTAGTTGCTTACTTAGTTGGCTCTGGTACAATAGTTTCTGCTGAAGTGCCTGGTGCTCGGGAAGCAACGTAAGTGGACACTCAGGCAGAGCAGGCACACAGGCGACATTGCCCTATGAGGTCATTGAGACCTTTGATTTTCATGAATTATGTCCCTTGATCTTTGAAACCCCAAGCATGACCCGTGGATATGTTTTATTGGCCAATTTTTGTTGTTTATTTGTTAGTCTAGAGCCATAAAAGCTTTTCATGGTAACAAAGGTGTGATGTTAACTATTCAATGAACACTGATGATGAGTTACAACGTGTTTGTCAACTCAAGACAAGTGATCTGACTAAATTTATTAACATTTAGTTTGCATTTCTATCCTTTTTTTATCGACTAGACTCAGGTGGCCAAGCAAATTAGTTAGCGGGCATACAGAGTGACGATTTTTTTCATCTGAAAAGTGGACACTCAGGCGTTACGGGCATTCGGGTGGAGGGCATTCTTGGGGAAACTACTGTAATTTTAAAGGAGTACAGAAAGAGTTAATATGCCTAACTCTTATTTGAATTCATCATCAACCATAATGATGATACTTGTAGATAACTTTCAGATTTAACAATTGTTGTTTATTCATAAATATGTAAGCTAATTTTCCTTCTTATCTTGTTACAGTGGATATGGAGTGACAACACTCAGTTTCTGAAAGATCGAAGTATTTTCGATCGCATGTACTTTGAGTAAGTAGTCCTTAGTCATTAGACCTAATCGTTTGTTTTAAATGTTACAAATTTTACAATCGATACAATGATTTTATACCTATTGTCCAAAATCAATTTGTCATCTTCTAACTAATTCCTGGAGATCAAGTATAGAATATTTTGTAATTATTATATATTGTTCTGATTAATCTCATTCTTGGATCTGTACAAGACAAGGAAGCTATATGGTATTTATTGCGCATGATACTACTATTAGTCGCAGTGGGCTGATCACCTGCTTGGCCTAATATCTTGATCCAGAGTAAATCCGCCTCATAGAGCGGTCCCTACACTGTAATGGTAACAGGGAACTGGATAAGAAAGAAAGAAAGATACTACTATTGTTTGGGTACTGCTCAGTAGATTTGGCCAGAATAATATTTATGATTTCCTAAGTGGTTTATCACAATGTGTTGAGGCAACAGATGAGATTTAAAAAAAAAATGCAAAATAATAAAAAATGAGTCCTTTTTACTTTCCTGTTCAGTGATTAGATGTGATCTTTATCAACAGACATATATGGCAGATGTGTTCCCATCTTCCTGGTACGTTACATGTTGATGACACAGAGGAGGCCAATCACAAAGCTGTTATCCTTTCCTCTTGTTTCTTTCTGGAGTCTTTCATTCATGCCAAAGAGAAAGTAAGAATACGTCTTATTTTATTCTTTTAATTAACGGTTAGCTTTTGTCACCAACCTACCACTGAAATAATTAGTATAATTTTAAAACATATTTCAGATTCTTTTCAAGTAATGTGAATTTACAACAGAATTTGAAAAGTATCTTTGCTTATCGTCAAATCTTTTATAATGTGATTGGCATTATGTTGATATTTGAGTCATTCTGATATAATTCATTGGACATTTTAATGGGACAATATTGATGTCAATGGTATTTTGTTGAAAAAGAGAATGTGTTTTCATTTCTTTTTTTATTTTTTCCCCTCTCTTTTAGAAAGCAATGCCAAACTGGATAGATTATCTAATGAAGAAATTCAACAGCTGCTTGGGACCTTGTGAGGTAAGTACTTGTTTCAATGGAATGAACTTGTTTTTGTCTCCATTTTGGCAAGTAAATCAAAGCGCATCACATGTCTGCAGAAAATGATTGTTTTTTAAAAAACCTTGTGGTTGGCAGTCTATTTTTTTTCAGCCTTTTTAAAGATATGGGTCTTTTTGACAAATCTTTTCTATGTTCGGCAGGAATGTATCATTGTAGTTTTGAGGAATTTTGATACAGACATACCCCACTGTCAGACTACTTCTGTTTTATCAATTTTTACCCCATAAGAATCGTAGAGAATAATGTCATTTTCAGCAGAATATGTAAGCATTACTAGGATTGAATTTTATAGTAGTTTGTACCATTATCGTCCAAGAACATTGTTGCAGCTTGTCATTCTCTGAAATTTTGATTGGTAATCCTTATCATTCTACATTTTGGTAATATGATTTTCTTTGTGTGTGTATTTGCGCTATTAACCTATATTTTGTTTGTGTGTGTAGTAAAACCTCTTTATACCGCCAATTCTGGGACCAAAAAAAGGTTTGAGTGAACAAATTATCATGTTTGTACCACGGCGAAAACCAGGAATTGCGGTTTAATGAAGGGGAGTATTATGACAATGTTTTACTGTATTTGGGCTAATAGGCTATATCTTCTATATGTGTATTTATTTTCATCAGTGGCTGCTTGACCACATGGCAGAAGATGACTGGTGGCTGCAACACATCCTCATCAAATGTCCCAACAGCATGATTAGACAGATGTTTCAGCGTCTCCTTATCATGATGATCAAACAGCTAACCAAAGCACCCAAAGACTATATCCCACTAGGGTAATTCAATGCAAACAGTCACTTTTGGTTTTTATGTAGTAGTGGATGTGGTTTTGTGGCTTTTTTTGTGTTGATGACTTTTCATATTTTATACTTTTATAAATTCTGCTACTCTCTTTTTGATAAGGGTGACAAGATTAATTCTCGATTTATGTTATTTTGATATTCAGACTTGTATTAGTCGGCAAAGATAACTATATAAATTTAATGGGAGTCGAAATTATTTCAAGTTTTTCAGAATGAAATGATGTTTATAGCTTTTTAATGAAGATTGTATGGTCCCTTTGTTGATAAATGTCACTAATATTGATATTTGTGAATGAAAAACGTTTTATTATTGTTTGTATAAATCAGGGATCAGTTGGTAGACATGGCTGAGTTGTGCAACCACAGTTGTCTGACCAGGTTCATTATCAAGCTTTTGGCTAATGTGAGTATACATGTTATTTCTGAGTGGATTAAATATGAGTTTAACAAAAACAAATTTTGGTTGAGCTGCAAGATTGAATATGTAATGTGAAATTATTTCTTATTGTTGATTTATAAAATGGTACATTTTGTCTTCCAAACTTTGAGATTATTAGCTCTTAGCCTCACGTCTCTCGTAAAAGGGTACTCAGTGACAAAACTTTTTGGGTGCATTTTGTCTTCCAAACTTTGAGATTATTAGCTCTTAGCCTCACGTCTCTCGTAAAAGGGTACTCAGTGACAAAACT
>JARBEQ010080152.1:0-14374 GCA_030265355.1 Tritonia tetraquetra | reverse complement strand
CTCTCTCTCTCTCTCTCTCTCTCTCTCTCTCTCTCTCTCTCTCTCTCTCTCTCTCTCTCTCTCTCTCTCTCATCCATCCCGCCGTGAGCTGTGGCACACACCAAACAACAAAGTTCATACTCTTTGTATCAATACACAATATAGTTCCATCTACTTGCCTGGCTAATCTTTTAGTCATTCTGGATAAAAAGGAGTCCATAATATTAAAATATATTTGTTAAAATAAGGCCGGTAGCGCACTAAGTCAAAACCGACTGAAGTCGGTTTGGTTTTAGATCTGAAACCTTGTGTTTTATAGGGACGGCGCATACCACGGCAAAACCGCTTTGACTTAGTGCGTTACCGGCCTATCAGTTTGTCCGTAATATATTGTCATCATCTCTAAAGATTTTTTTTAAAATGTAGAACTTCCAATGTGGCCACTTGCTGACAGTATCGAGACATACATATCACATATAACGTAATCATAAACAATTCAAATAAAATAATCAATACGTATACATTTTACATGTAATTAACAAATCATGTTAAACAAGTAATGATAGCCTACGTATAAACTTGTGTCCGCGTTTTTTATAAAACAGGGCCCGTATTTGCACAGTGGACTGATCACCTAGTTGCCCTATCTACCTGATCAAGAGTTCTTCCAGCACAGCGCTCAGCAATGCTGAACATGGAGCTGGTCGCAACACTCCTTATGGGTAAGCTTATAATGCTGTTTAGATAACAAAACAAAACAAAGGTTCCATTATGTACTAATAATTATTTTTAAACGAGCATCAAAAACACGACGGAAGAATCATATGGACAGTCATGTTACCCAAATCTAAAAATACACTCCAATAGCTGTCCATAATAGAAAAAAGTGAGACAATTGGCCAATCATTGTCAATCTTGCATACTGTGTCACAAAAGAAATAGCACGCAAAATTTCTGAATCGACTAAACTATTTGCTCTTCACTCACTCTGACAGAAACGAGAACATCTTTGAGGGGGGAAACATTTATCGGAAGAAAGCGTATATGTATGGATAAGAAGATACATTCATAACATTTTGATAATATAACCAGTGGAAATAAAATGGAAGAAGAACATGTGAGCCACCAAGAGGACGATGGAACAACTGAAACCAATTTCTATTCTGCTGAGACAAATGACGCGGGTGAAATAGCAGACGAAAAACAACTTGTTGCGGGAAATATAAATAACACTGTCACACCATCGTCTGAAACGGACGAAACTATGAAGCTACATGAAAAGACAGAGATCCTTCCCAAACAAGGTAATGACATTGATAGTGCTAATGAGAAAACCAAAGATGACCAGGGTAACTTGTTGAGCAACGTTGTTACAATGCACATGACTAACTGTGATGATGAATATTCTCCTACATTAGCCATCTGTGATATATTCAGCAATACAAAAACAGAAAATGAAACACCTACTTTTGATGCTGATGTCAAAGAAGAAGAGTGCAAAGATGAGTTTTTAATAATTGATTTAGATACATGTAAAATGGAAAGGGCCTCAAAAAAACAGAAAAGGTGTGAGGCTGATTTGTCGGGGAACAACAGCATAAGTCCCTCAAAGGGTTTGATATCAGTCAATTTATCCTCTGAGGAGGCTCAGTCCGATTTTCTAAACAAAGGAATTGAAAGAAATCCAAGTGATAACCAATGTGAAAACAACTTTCTTCACATTACTAAAGACTATGATACTTCATTTGATCGAAGAGAAAAATCAGGAATAGGAAATATTGTAACTGTAAATGGGCAATGTGCTTCAGTGGAGAAACACAAAATTACACCTTTAAATGATGATGAGGCTCTACATCAGATTGAACTTCAGCTACCCATGAAAATTGATGATACTTTTCAAGGCAAAGGAATAGTTTTTCATGATATAGCAATGTCTCACGACTCAAATATGTCAAATGAGAATTATTCGGCTGATGCAAGTTTTCCCACAGATATAAATACGTCTCTTAACTCAAATGAAAATCAAGAATGTGAGCCTGTTTTTTATATGCCTGAAGTATACACAAAAATTTATGATGAAGACAAAAGTAATGATCACCCTTCAAGTGCATTTACGAAAATGTCAGCTCTGAATTCAAGTCTTGTAACAGACAATTGTAATCAGTATTACGAATATGCTATTGACAATGCTGTATTCGAGACACTTTCAACAAGTCAACATAACAATGCAACAACTTATGATTTTTATGAGCAACATCAAACCCAAATGACACCTAATTACAGCATTGATGATAAAAGCATAAACAAAATGGTTGCTGTGGACACCAAAAGGGATACATCTCCAACATATGGGATATTATCTCGTTATCCAGAAAATACACCGAATTATGTTTATAAAAAGGTGAGTGCAACATGTGGATCTCGTAAGTTGCCTTGTTATCCCGCTACAGGGGAACACAAATCGCCATTCTTTCATTCATCATACTTGCCAAACTACCCTGCCCCTTACCCTTACAACAATTTTCAACAGGCATCCGATGCAAGTCCGCAATTTTCATCTTCTGCCGTTTCAAACTATTCTGATTGGAATTCATGGAGTAGTTCAGCCTTTTATGAAGTGAACCTAAATTCGGTTCCGTCAGTTCCTAATATGGATTCACAATATTACCAAGGAAAGGAGGAATGGTCTAATGATACCAGCATACCAGATTTATACTATGACTCTCAAGTAGGTGTAAAATCTAACCAGGTGGATAATGATAGTGAAGCAACAGAGGATGCTGATGAAATTGATGATGTTCCAACATTTTTTGAAAATTCATCCGACTTCTCAGCATGTGATAATCTCTCCACTGATAATCTCTCCAACATGTCAGTCATGTCATCTTGCTACAGTGACAGCTCGTCTGTCATGACACCATTCAGTCCTTCAGATTTCACTCCACCTTCATCAGCTTCCAACACACCTATTCCATCTGGAGCAAATCATGAAGTTAATACATTTGACGAAAGATTCAGCGGGCATTTCATGAATGAAAATTCTCATCCAGAACCAATCCATTTGTATTCACCTTCAATGCTTTCAGTGGCATCATACAAGTTAGCCAATGAAAAATGTGAACAAAATTTTGTGAATTATGATCAGAGCCAGGGGGGTTCTAAGCGCTTTTATCCTTCAATGGCGGACATGCATAATTCTAGATCAGGTTTATTGATATCCTCAACTTCATCCAAATTTGAGGATGATGAAGTTGCTGAATGTCCGGATTACACACAATCACACAAAAGTCAAATTCAATCTGACAAGATATCAACTTCAACTTCTAGGAACATTTTCAACAAACAAAAATGGATTCCAAACACTGGTACAGAGAGCAATGAGACTTTAGAATCCTTTGCTGACTTTATGAAACAAGAAGATGGAGACTTCGGAAATGAGCTGCGCAAATGCCGTCACAATGAGCCTCTAAGGCAGACTGCCATCAGAATCATGTCCCTTTGGTATGAGCAGCACCTGGATAATCCATACCCAACCAAGGATGACAAGTTGTGGATGGCCAGAGAAGGAGGCATCACAGTAACTCAAGTGAGTAACTGTTTTTGTTTTGTTTGATCAAGTCTCATTAATCGCAGAGCAGTGTTGGGGCCAGCCCTATGTTCAGCCATGAAAGGCACACAAGATACCTGTCATTAATCCAGGCACCCCGACCACAAACACCACTGAACGCAGAGCCAGAAATCCTATGGATCAAAGAATTTCAGACAAACAGGTAATCAGCCCACTGTGTCCACAACTCTTTACTGGCAGCATGAGCAATACACTGAGCAGTATTAATCAAAGAGAGGCCAATAAACAAATTACTGTAGCCCTTGTGAATACCCTCTCAGCAATTGATAAAAACGGGGAGGTTCTACCACTCTGGGCAGAGTAGAATGTTTCTTCCTTTTTTTCTCAATCTTTTCCAATTTTTCCTTTCAGTGTAAGTTCATCTAGCCAATCTAGGTATGGTCTTTATTTGAATGTTACGGGGCCAGAGCAATCTACACAGTCTCTGAAAAAGTTCAATGAGTTTGTAGTCTCTTTGAATCAAACTATATAATTGTCAGTGAGCTAAAAGAAGAATCCATGACAATTCAGGTTCATTCCTAACCACTGATGTCTATATTTACAGCTGTAATCAATTTTTAAAAATGAAAAACTTGAATACAAAGTCATGACCATGATCAGCTGGATTTCAGTATTGAGTAAAGTAAGATGGGAAATTCTTGCTCTACATTAGAACTTTCTGAGTTTGTTTTCAACTAAAGGTACTCCACAACATTTTCAGTTGAAAAGTGTGCTTTTATTACACAGTTGTCTTCAACTGCGTGGGCACCAACATTTGTGAAGTATATTGCATGATGGTCTGCAGTGAGCATGACTAATATAATACAGGTCTGAACCTACACAGGGAGTGTATGAAGACCACCAATGATTTTTTTTTTTAAACCCCACCAATTACATGTCACATTCATCAAGCTTCTTTTGTGGCAAGGTTTGGTATTCTCTAGCACTATGACAGTGCTTCTCTCCACATTTCAGTTGCTCTGACCAAAAACAAAGAGATGCCATTTTGGCAATCCATGGAATTGCATTGACATTGACATGAAATTAAGACTTGTTTGCAAGAATTCTGATATAAACAAATTAGGAAACTTTAGGAAGAAAATGGGAAAGGAGAAGAATATGTATAGGCCGTTTGCTACTATTCTGCTAAATGTTCTATTAAATACATGGGTTGTTTTCAAAATCAGTAAATATTTTTTAATACTGACAGCACTTCTCTGGACAGTAAAGTAGAGTATTGTCACAAGGCCTTCAATTTTGTTATACACTTTTCATAAATCCTCTTTTCAAAATAATATATGTTATATATTGGTCTCAAGAAATATTTCAATTTTATAAATAGTTATAATATTTTTGTTCTATGGAGCAGGGAGGGGAGGAGAGAGACCAGATTCATGCTAACACCAAATGCAAGTGCAAGCTTGCAGCCAATCTGCACGGTCCAAATTTAACTCTTCGTTTATCACTTTTTAAAAAATGTGTATAGACCATATTCATTTTCAGCCAGTGTAAATTGACAAGAGTGGGTGTAGAAAAATATATATTTTTTCTATTTGTCTATATTGATTATTTTGGTATTTATTAATGGAAAGGAAAATGAATGAAGAGTTGTGAAATTACAAAGCAATCTGTCTATTTGTCTTGAAAAACAAATTCAGAAGGTCATATAAAATGGTAATGAAGGGGGAAAAAGGAGACAAATTTGACTTAATAGGAGGGATAATCATTTTTTTAAAAATGGTTTTATCACTGCTACTATCATATGCCCTTCCAAGTAATAAAAGTCGATCGATGATTCTGCAGAAAACAGTTCTCACTTATGTTGATTTGTATTGGAAATGAGTTGTTATGACATGAATGAAACATAAGTGGCGACATAAAGAGATGAAAAAATAGAGAATAAATATGAAAAACAAGAGCACAATTTAAAAGCGTGACTGTCAGAGCATCTGATGTTTTCACTGAATATAGCTAATTAAAAACTAAAACGGACTGTTCAAAAGATATCTTAGTCATGCTGATTATGCTGCTTTTTGTCTTCTTTTTCTTTATTTATCAATAACCTTTAGTACCTTTCTGTGTAAGTGCTTTTTGTCTGAAAGGATAAAATACAGAAGCTGACTCATCTGCGCGGGTAGTCAATTAGTTAATCTGCACCCAAAAATACAATTTAAAAAGAAATATGACTAGGACAATATCCAAATGTTTATGTCAGGCGAGTAAAGATAATGCCTGAAGGTAAAGATGTTTATTTCTTTCCCCTTCTACAGGTCAAATCATGGTTTGCTAACAAACGAAATCGCACCAACAACACTAAACCCAAGGTTCAAAAACGAGCAATGAAAGAAAAGCTGAAGAAACTGTTTCAAGACCTCAAACATTCAAGATCTGACTCGTTGGATAACTCCCACATTATCCAGCAACTGTCAGGAATTATTCAAACTTAAAAGGTGAACAAGACAAATTGATGAGTAGCCTACATTTAATTAATTTTCAGTGTGTTTTGTCTTTTCACAATTAATCAAAAGTAAAGATTCTAATGTTTTTGCTTTAAGATTTAATTTTTCACTTTATGGCTGAAATTTTGATAAATATACAAATTGCAAGAATCATATTATATTGAAATGTGTTAACAAATACAGTCACAACTTTTTTTCCTTATCTAATGAGATCCATTTCAAGCCAATAAACCTTATGGTTTGCTTACAAAATCGCTTTGATTTTGATTAATAAAAAATTTGAATAATGTAATATATTGAAAAAGTAAAATATATTTCTGATTTGAGATTTGGAAATACCTACTAATAATTCACTGTACTTTCTTTCCTCTTTTCTATAGGTAACAAATGACTAATGATTTAGCGAGTGAATTGTATGATAGTGTTAGCTTTGTGGTGTCATGTGTATTCAGATTTTGGGACCTGGAATTCTTTCATTATAATTTCAAGATATTATTCTTTTACTTTTTTGGAAACAAACCAAAAGTTATATTTAGACATGTTTGTTAGTGTAAAAGTCTGATGATAAAGATGATTACTTGAAACTTTTTTCATTGTTGCCAAGTGCTACCTTTCCCCCTAGGGAAAATGAGGGTTAATTTTTGTTTGTCAATATTTTTTGTTGCTGTTGACAGTCCAATTGTATTACTATGTCAAGGTGACATATCAGACTCTTGAATTAATTTGATATTTTAATTTTCTTAAAAATTCTAGAGCAATGCATTTGGATCAACATTTTATTAACAAGCCAAACTCCTTTTGTGTCATTCAGTGTAGTAATTCAAACAAAAACAATAAAAGATTTGGGTATAATGCGATTTTCTTTCTAATGTGTATTTTAGATTGAGAGTAAAATTTTCAATATTTCTCTTGATGTCTAGATCTGTGATTCTCATAGACAGTAACTTTATAAGCTTTAATAGAAATTGAAGGATATAGATTCAAGAAGACGTCTCAGGATGAGAATTTATTTATTTACATGATAATTTGGCCATTATCTTGTCTGTGGGGTAGGTTTGTTTCTTCTTCTTTGTTTTTTTCACCCCCCATACATTGTAAAATTTGACATAGGAAATGTCAAAATAACTGTGATAAAAATGTTTTAGCTCTTTATCTGAGACATAGCACTTTGAGACACCAGTCACATATCTAGAGCAAAGCACATCAAAACTTTGATGGGGCCAGTTTTCTATAGATCAGGAATTTAGGACAAGCGAGTGATCAATCTCCAATGTGACTGACCTCATAACCAGCATTCTTCTTAGCAACAATCCTCAGATATTTCCCAGAGCAATTTTTTACTGTTATCCAAACAACATTATGAAAATGGCCCCCTAGATTTTGGGTTTTGGGACTTAAAAACCATTTTATTTTACGTTTGATGACAGAATTGAACTTCATAATTTGATCATCACATTGCTTCTTGATTTTATTAATGATTAATGTATCATTTCGGGCCTTGGAAATGTTACATGCAATATGTCTTTCATTTGTGATATTTTTACATTCCATTTACTATTGAACTCTTGTAATTTTTCATGTTAACCAAAAAAGGCAAGTATGTTACCTTTACTTTGAATTGAATATTTCTCCATTTGTCTGGAATAAACCATTGTTCATTTTCTCACTCGAAAAAGACACTTGGTCTCCAAAGTGCTTGGTGGTATTTTCTAGTTAGGATGTCATTTTTAACAATTTGATGTCAATGTCAATGATGCATTACGTAACTAAATATGAACTTAAGCAGCTGTTGTTCAGATATGACTTTTGTGCCATAAGTGGAATACAATGTTTTTTGTTGAATTGTTTCTAAGAAAAGAAACTGGTGTTTTCTGAGAAAGCATAATTTTTGGATCTGTCCTGTAATTAAGCAAGTTAACATCATAATGTTTGTAAACATTTATGTGTATATTTGTTTTTTGGGGGTTGTGTTTTTTTTACTATTGTTTTTTATTTTTTGTGTAATCTCTTTGAGTGAGGGATTAAATTGAATTCGCGGCATCCATAGCACAGTGGATAAGTCACTCGCCTCTGGATGTGGAGGTCTGGGGTTCAAATCCCACCTCTGTTGAATTTTTTTACACAGGACCTCTCAATTTTCATGGCTCTGCTCTGGAGACTCATATGGAATCTTCAAGTTGTGTTCAACCGTTTTTGATATATGACCTTTCTGTGTCGGGAAGGGCGTAAAACATGCAACTTTAGAACTAAAATAATTTATACCATTTAAGAAATAATCCCCTTTCTCTCCTTAAAACTTTTTTTCTCCATTTACTTCAATCATTTTTTAAAATAATTTATTTTTTGTTATGAAACAGTTGAGAGTTGGGTAGGTAAAATGCTGATTCATTTACATACTCTACATTTGTTTGTATTAAAGAAATTTACACCCTCAGACTAATTCTTTTTATTTATGTTTAATTGCTTTCTTATGCATAATTCCCATTCAAATATAATCGTAAATTTTGTTGAATTTAGAAAATAGAGGGTTGATGACCTCAGGCCTCAAACTGAGTGGTATCACATCTCCCTCATATTCTTGTTACTCTCTCAGGGATATGAAAAAAAATCATATCAAATATATAATTGATAAAAGAAAAAAGAAAAATCCACAAGATAAACAGGTAGAAAAATGAATGGACAAGTTGATATCTATTCATTTAAAGACACATCAGATGGGTATTTTTGATCCGCAGGTGGTGGTAAAGGTCGATTAGTGATGACAACAATAACTTCTACATTCTCCATGTTCATTAATTATTTTGTGTATTCTTACTGATCAAGTCAAGACTGCAACAAAAGCTAATAAACTACATTTCTAAAATAAAAAGTTCTAAAGTTGTTATACTACAACTCATCATAGGTCATCAAAGGCAGGACCTCGGGTTTATATTCCATCACTGATAGGATTTGATTCCATAGGGAATCCACAGAGTCTGAGCCATAAAACTAAAAAAGAAAAAATCCCCATGTCGCTGCTGGGATTTGAAATTAGGACCTTCTGCACACCAAACAAAAAAGTGTTACCGCTAAACTATGATGCCTTCCCATGTAAACTCATTTGTTTTGTAGTCAACCACCTGCTTTCAGCATGAGAACATTTTTTGTAAAATGTTCTTTTTGACCCTGAATGGGAAGATATGAAACAGACATACATATGCACAGTGGGCATATAAATCAACTTTGCCTGGATGGGGTTTTTCTTGTATCACTTCGTCATTACACCACACAATTACGAAGAACATTAACCAAATCAGCATCAACTAATGAAGCATTTATTTGAATAGGAAATTTGGGCATACATAACAATTCTTTGAAAAACAATTCTGAAATATTTGTGATCTCAAACCAGCAGATTTACTGCTATATATTCTTATGAAAGTGTATAATTTGTGATATCTTAATCACATTCACAGCCAACTGAAGAGCAATTTGCCTCCTTTTTCAGGATTATTTGTCTATGACATGACCAGAGATGCTACCAGGCTCTGTCAGAATTGCCTGAAATTTGTTTGCCCGCAGATAGAGATTGAGGACAAACTTGTTTCACGTGTATACCACTAACATAATATCAATAGGTATGTTTTATTGTATTACAGGAGGCGAGGTGACCAAGTGGTCCAGACAATGGACTTCCATGGCGAGGGTCGTGAGTTCGAGTTCGGGTTCAGGCACATTTTTTCCTTGGGCAAAATCTACTCCATTTGCCTCACTTAACCCAGGTGTAAAATGGGTACCAATTCTCAAATGAGATTTGGGAAAGTGTCTGCGATAGATCAGCGTCCTATCCAGAAAGTGACAAATTGTCACTTGCCCGCTTCACGTTACCGAAAGCGGGTTAAGCTCCGGCTCTATGAGCCACAAAGGCCCTAAGGACATAATATCATATCATCATTATACTACAGAGTACAAAATGCTGCTGGAATTCCGGTAATCGCGAAAAAGTAACACCTCTGGACATGATTAGTACTGGACTACCCTAATAAAACCACAAACTTGTACTCTTACCTGTTCATACCACTTAGCTACCACAGTTTCCTATTAGAAGAAAAAAAATATGAAGCAATTATTACTCCTGTAAATGTTTAAAAAAATAAAGTGGAACATATACGAGACAGTATTAAAAATGCACCACCTTTGAATTGTCCCTTGTACAGCAAATCTGCATGAATCCATACATTTTAGGTTTTATTGGATTGCCCATTTATTGATTTTACAGTGGCATAAAATAGGGGAGGTTTAAAAAAAACAAAACATCTAAAATGTAACGATTTATGCTGATTTACAGATGCCATGGACAATTCAAGAAGTATTTCTAATGCTCGCTAGTAAATTTACTCTTTTTTGCTGAATAGCTACATAGTTACTTGCTTATCCAATTCCCTTTTACCATTACAGTGTAGGGCCAGCACTATGAGGCTGGATTTCTCTGGATCAAGATATTAAGCCAAGCAGGTGATCAACCCACTGTGAAGTTTTAAAAGTCGTTTTTTCCTAAAAAGATCTAGATAGACTGAAACAGGTGGACAAAAGAGCATAAAAAAACTACTAAGCGATTTCTCTTTTCCAGCTTACTAAAAACTGAATAGTGTAGCAACGTAGTCTGGGACAGACGGACAGAAGTCTCAAACTGGGACTGCTTTACTTTTGCTGCCTATTTCAACATAATCACAAATAGCTGCTCTGTCCAGCATCTACTATCTATACTATCCATATCAGTTTGAGCTTGGTTTTATCTGTTCATCCGTTACTGCAGTGACCATGTCATTATTTTATAAAAGTGAGGACTTTCATCAATTTTTCTGAAGACTTTAATAGAAACATTTATATACCATTGTAATCCCGATGACAGTAAGATCATATGACATCAAAAGATTTGAGTTAAATAAGTAGAGCCAAGCTGTCATAAACACACAGCCGACTCCTTTGATCACAAGGCTGACAAGGAGACTAAGGCCCCAAATGGAGTGGTATCACACTCTCATCACTCTCTCAGTGAAGACACAAAGTCTATGTAACTAATGAGAAAGGGAAACGGATGCACTTTGTGTTCATGAATGAGTTATATAGATATAGACTGTGTGTTTTCACTGAGAGAGTGGTGAGAATGTGAGTGAGATGTGATGCCACACCTCTTGGGGTCGTAGACATTTGGACAATTAAAGTTTTGACTGTAAAAGAGAACGAGTATACCATTGTCTAAAAAGAAGTCCTCATATCAGACTAATGGCATATTATAGAGCCGTGGCTTTTTCCATTTCACGATTAGCTTTAGTCTCAACTTCCTGACAATGAATTATCACTAGACTACTGCACGGGCTGTTTATAATCAAAGGTGGGGTAGACTTAAGTTCCTAAGGCTCTTCAGGTCTTATATCTAAGACTAAACAAACCTACTTAATTTTCTCTTCGGTATTTTATTTCACAATGATTTTTGTCTGCCTCACCCATGCTATAGTCTGTTCACAAACTTGTGGGCACACAAACCAATGGTTTTTTGTAACGATTTTGCATGCAGTCTTGAATTTTAAATTACGTTGAGGATTCTTTCCTTTTTTCTTTATCAATAACCTTTAGTACCATTCGGTACAAAGTTTATGTTCTATTTTGCCATTGATCTCTATTCAGTGACATATGTTGATGATTCTACTTTTGAAATTCTTTCACAGCGGCAAATTCTCTTGATCTTTTCCCCAATTTCTTTTATTGTGACCCTAAATAACGTTTTGGGCCACTAAGGCCACGACCTTACAAAACATCAAAGTGGGTGTGGCTGTCAGTGTGGCTAGTCTTTATTTTTGTTTTTCCTTCATTCGCCTCATACACATTCGCTTACTATTGCTGTCAGTCAAACCTTGGCTTAAGAGTTGAATGTCAGTAGGTGTGAAAACAACACACCTCCTACATGTGAAAAACACGGGATGGTAACCCAAGTTTTTACCCAAGTATTACCCAAGTAATTACTGTAAAGCTCTGAATTTTGGAGACTGGACACTCTTGGTTTTTTTTATATAGCATGAATAAGCAAAATCGTTAATGAGCATGGAATTCAATGAGAAAAAAATATTTGTAGTCAAAATCATCATGCCAAGTTTCATTAAAATGTAACAGACAGGTTTGTGAACGGACTATAATATCCATGCTTTGAGAATAAAAGCTCTTGATTAAATTTTTTTCTATGAATGTTTACATGTATAACAAATTTAGGCAAATACATTGATAGTAGTAGTAAGCAGTAGAACAATACAGCTGGGAATTCTTGTGGAAACAGAATGGTCTACAAATGCAGATACCTTGTTTAAGGATTTAATGTCTCTTGGTCTCTCATTGAAGTAAAGTATCAAAGTCATTCTATGATGAAAATATTGTTTATTCATTCTTGGACAACATAGTAACTTCAATATCAGTATTTATACAAATAAATGTTATCTCCATGTAGTTTGTCATACATTCTTTGAACTTCACTTCTATGATACATAAGGGCAACAATTATATAATTGCACATAAAACGCAAAGAAAGTAAACATAATTTCTTTTAAATTTAAAAGATTCCTGTTAGTTCTGCGCCTTTAATACAACTTGATCATTTAACATACCTATTTCATAAATATTGAGCACAAAGATTTTTAAAACATGAAAAGTTCATCCAGTTACATACCATATAAATGTAGCTTGGGAAAAAGGCTACCACACCATCAGGTACAATAGACACCATCTCAATTAGAAGATTACCATAGTTACGAATTACAGCTGAGGAAATGAAACAATTCATGCCATTATAATAGGTCCCAAGTAAAAGGGTCAAATACCAATCTACAAAATCCACCATATTGAAGTTTTTAAAATAAAAATGTAAATCAAAATGACTAGCAAAAAAGGAGACACAACCTAAGACAACAGACAATGCAATCAATGTGAGGGGCCATTCTCAGCCTAGAGAGAATTTGTTCCATTTCTAAATAAAAAACATTTGACATAGATTAGCATGCCTCTTTGTCAAGAATTAATTTTGAATAAAATCTGGTACTATAAAAGGCATAAAAAAACTAAAACTTATCTCATGTAATGTCATCACAGAAGTCTTTACAGAAAACACAAGATTTATTTTAACCAACTATCATCTACAATAAGATATTCAACTCAATGACTTTAACCGATGATGAATGAGAGTGATGTCCCTTTATTATCGGGCGTTCCCATAATTCTCTTATTGCTCAGTTATTTTTTGGTGCATTCAATACTCGATACAAAATGATATGGTCGTAATGCATCCTTTTATTAAAATTATGTGAACTAAAAAAAATATCACACTAAAATCATAAAATGTGTTCTATCCGGTGCACTCAATATATCTATACGCTGAGTTGAATATCTTAATGTAGTTGATCGTTGTTTAAACTATCTCTTTTTGTAATCTTATTTGAATGTTTTTATCCCTGCTGATGAATCAGATTAACCTCAACTGAGCACTATTAAAACAAATAGAATCAAACATATAAAACGAACATAACTCCACATCATTGAGTACTAACACTAACACTTACCATCATCTTCTCTAGTCTCGAATTTGGAAGTAATAGCTACTTGATCGTTACCCTTGCTGACAATCTGAACATCAAATTAAAAAAAATATAGGTTTTGTTACTGACATTTACAATATCACAAAATGACAAGCCTATAATCTTGTATCCAATTATTACAAAAAATATCTTTTGTTTGTATGATCGAACCCCACTAAAACAGTAAAACAGTCTAAGAGCCAGCCCCATATTCAGTTATGAAAGCATACAAGAGACCTGCATATAAACAGGCAGGCACCCCGACCACCAAGCACAATACACAAGCAATACACTGAGCAATATTAATCAAAGACATGCCAATAAACAAACTACTGTGGCCCTTGCGGGTATCTCCTTAGCTATTGATAAAAACTGGGAATATTTGCCACTATGGGAGAAAATATATTTTGCCATCAACAATTTTTTTTTTTCAAAATCTGTTATTTGCATTAAAAATCTAAATTTTTCAAAGCAAAATTCTGATGATTGTTTTTTTGGGAGGTGGAAAAAGATATGAAAATATGTTTATCAGCAATTATATCATTCTACATATAGTAGTGCATACACTAAATCAATATTCTTCTTTCTTTCTTTGTTTATCAATAACTTTTAGTAGCTTTTAGTGTAAGGTTTATACGCGATACACAAACTGTTGCCATTGATCCCTATTCAGTGACATCCTCTTTGCCTCTACAAGCCTAAATCCCCTCTTTTTAATTATTTCTGAAACT
>JARBEQ010080041.1:0-14376 GCA_030265355.1 Tritonia tetraquetra | reverse complement strand
TCGAAAACACTAGGAATCACTCGAGGAATCACTCGAAAACACTAGGAATCACTCGAAATCCCTTTGGTCCAAATCATCAATTTTAGTCTCAGAAGGCAAAATAACAGCAGCCGAAGTGGTTTTTTATCGACTAGGGGCTACAGGTCGATAGATCCCAGGGTCGATAGATCCCCGGGTCGATAGTGTTTTCGAGTGATTCCTAGTGTTTTCGAGAAAAATAAACACCGTCAGAAATCAAATGGAAATATTATCCAAGAGTCACCCATACGCTTGCGGGTCTAGGCAATGCGATCTGTGCCTCTCAGAAATACTGAAAAACAATAACATCCTGGGTAAAAGATTAGAACTCAACACAAAATATCGACACTCCACAAAATGGAAACTGAAAAGCACCAAAACCTAACACCGGACGCAGTCTGTCTTCCGAATTTTGCAAGTTAGACCAAAACTGTGCACAGAAGACAGAAGACAGAAGACAGATCCGGTCTAACTAGGGCCTAATGCATACATTACTTACGGGAATTCATGTGATTTTTGTCACATTGGCTTCATTGCTCATCATATTGAACAGGGATATGTTTTGTTAAGATTTGGGATAACTTTGAACCACATAAAAAGGTAACGTTGTTTTACGCCCTTGGCAACACATTATAGGTCATATCATATTAGGCGGAATCTCCGATTTATAGTCCATCAGGGTCTGATCCACACCATTAGAAGTCAGAGCCATGAAACTCGAGAACGTTCGAAGGAAAAAAAATGTCGCTAAATTGATTTGTGGAATGTTATTATTTTTATCTTCTTTTCATTTTCATATCAGATGTTAAAAGTTTACAATAAAGCAAAAACTCTGATTGGCAGGGGGAAGGAATGAACAATCACCTTAGATTCTCTGGAGACCTGACATATTGATTATAAGAAAACCACATCGCTAGTAATCATGCTGGGACTCTTTACATGAAACACGGCATTTCTTTACTGCATCAAAAGTCTCTTTAAAGAAGAGATGGATACCGTACTTGAAAAAAAAGCCGTTTTACCGGTACATCATAAATATCGAACATTTGATCTCTGCAGTCCTCAGTCGTCCTGCTATCTAGGACAAACGATCAAAGCTCCATGACACATGAATTAAATAATGAAGTTAAGATCAAATCCTTTAGTTCTCTAATGTTGTGGTATATAAACAAACAAAAATAGATAGTGTAAAATGGAGATACAAGCGGGAAAAGTAAAGAGAACCCACATAAAAAAGATGAAAGTCATACGGTGATTTCGTCAACGAATGCTTTCCTGGAGCTTTCTCTCCAGCGTTCTTTTTACCAGGGCAAGCAAGCAGCGTTCTTCGGCCTTGCCCTAACAGCACAGAGGCACGTATCGTATTCATTAACGTCAGACAACAAAGGAAAGAGTGAGATAATGAGAACAATCAAACAAAGGAACAAAAACAATAGTCTACGATATGTCTGCCTTACCTTAGCCCAATACCAATTGTTTTGAGTATAGAACAATTTGAAGCATTTTCCATTAAGGTACACAGCATCATCCCAAACGGGACACGGTATATTAGCATTGGTGGACTCGAGGCCTGAAGGGATTATATGAAGCATCATTACTGTGTTTCATCTAAAAATGGTTTGATCATTTCAATCGATTTACAAAACACAAGAAATGAAAAATATTGGGCAAGTAACCGAAGTTGAAATAGAGTATGGAAATGTTATATTTGACCCACAATTTGTCCATCTTTCAAAAATAATTACTTTTATTTGTAGGTCTTACCTAAGAATATGTGCCTATGGTAAGAACCCACACTTCCTCTTTGGCCTTACTAAACAAATGGAAGTCAGTCGAGACATCGACGCGACGGGACACGCCCTCCTCCGTGTAATATTCTAATATTTACAAGTTCTAAAGTTTGAAGTTTAACGCCCTTTTAAACACGTAAAGGTAACATGATAACAATGAACAATAACGTTCTGTTCATCTAACCAATCAAGCAAGGTTTGATGCTTGATGCTTCTCTTGTGCCTGCTCCCCTTCAATTAATTTATTTCCATCTAACCAATAATACTCAGACGCCGAAGGAACCCTTCTCTAATACTTGAGTTGTTGGACTCTTGTCCGCACTCTGTCTAAAATCCCCTTAGCCCCTCGATACTGTCAATTCAATTTTATACATTACAAGAAAATATAACTTATTAAGTAGTCATCATCATCGTCATCCTCATCACCATCATCATCTTTGTCGTCGTCATTACCATCATCACCACCATCATCATCACTACCATCATCATTATCATTTGTATTTCTGTTATCATCAATATTAAAATCTTTATGATTGCCAAGGACAATAATAATATATGAAACATACCAACAACTTTTCTGTTATTTCGTCATTACCTCTCGGGAGCTTTGCCCTCGGCGGTAGCGCAATACTATCAATACACCCTATATATAATAGATATTATCTCTATCAAAGAATCTAATGATAATGATTAATAATGATAATAATGATAATGACAACAACAATAATGATAATAATAATGATAATAATGATAAAGATTATAATAACAATAATAATGATAATAATAATATTTATTCACAAAACAAAACGGATAGGTTGCACTATAACCACCTGTAAAACTGCGAGACAGGTCCGTCGCTACGCCAAAAGGGGGCGTGGTGCGTTAGTGGCCTGACTTCCACTTTTCTCGCGAGAGATTCATCTTACCGAGGCATAATATCTTTGGTCCTATTCATTTGCTGCTGATCATCTTTTGATTCTTACTTTGATCCGTAGCACAATTAATGCACTACATGATTCGACTTGACTTTATATAGAACTAGTATGACAAGACCTAGCTATGTGTTTTTCGTTTTTAATTATATTAATGTAAGAATAAAAACTTAATCTTTGTTGAGAAGACCTGTTATTTCCCACACGAAAATGTGTCGATGCATTATCATTATGGACCTGGAAAGCACACTTCTAAAACTAAAACAAAAAAGGGAGCAGGCGCTGGTATAAATATACTAGATTATCAACTGATATTTGTATGTTAACATTTGCAAGTATGCATAAATTATGCCTGTTTGCTCAAATTCAACTGTACACAATATCTTCTTATTCTTCTTCTACATGTCTTCCCTTACTATTGTGTGGGGTCGCCGGTACGTGTTCCTGTTCTCCATTCCCTTCAATCCTCAGTCATAGTCTCCTCTAATCCTACCGTTTTCATGTCTTCATTTATGAAATATTGTAGCCTTCTTCTTGGTCTACCCTTCGTCCTAGTTCCTGATGGCATCTCTCTAACTCTTCTCCCTACATAGCTGTCATATCTCCTCAATATGTGTCCGTGCCATCTCAGACGCGTCTTAGTCTATTAGACATGGGTCCAACTTTCATTTTTCTCCTTTTGTGTTATTCGGTACTTTGTCCATTTTTGTGAGACCCAGAGAGAACCTTAGCATCTTCATCTCTGCCACTTTCATCTGCCTTTCTTGTGCTTTGGTGACTGCTACTGTTTCCATACCATACTCATTGCTGGCCTGATTATGGTATTATACGTTTTTACCCTTGATTGTACTTTCTTGTCACACATAATGCCTGTCATTTTCCCCCAACTGCTCCATCCTGCCTGAATTATTCTGGCAACCTCTTTACCACTTCCACCGTCCTCTTGTATTGTTGACCCAAGGTATTCAAACTCTTGCACTTTTGGTATCTCTTCGCCAAGTAACTAAATACTCTCTTCCTGGTGGTTACTTCCTCCTGTTTGTAGGTATTCGGTCTTCTTTCTGCTTTCTTTCATTCCCCTAATTTCCAAAGCGATGGTCCAGACTTACAGCTATACCTCGGTTTCCTCCCTGCTGTCAGTGCACAGCACGATATCATCTGCAAACATCATATCCCATGGAGTTTCCCTTCTTATGCTGTCTGTTAAGCAATCCATAACGATTACAAAAAGAAACGGTCTTAGTACTTTCACTTCAAAAGGGTCACTTATTCTTCCATGGCATCTGACTTGGTACATACATGATTTTCAGGAATCCCTTTAAGCCGTAGGCAGTTCCATAGTTCTTCTCTTGGTACGCTGTCAAACGCCTTTCTGGGTCCATGAAAACACAGTGCAAACCCTGCTGTCCTTCCCTGAACTTTTCAATCAAAGTCGAAAGGCATATATTATGGCGTCCGTTATTCTTCTACTAGGCATACATCCGCTGATGGTGACAATCTCCCGGAGGCGACTATCAATAATGAGTTCCCATATTTTCAGCAAATGTGACGTTAGCTTGATGCCTCGATGTTATAACTTTATTTAACCAGTCTGTAAGTAACTTGACGCCGTACTCTCCAGGGCACTTCCATACTTCAGCTGGAATATTGTCTGGCCCAGCAGCTTTACCATTCTTCATATGGGGCTTTATATACTTCATCCTCTGTGACCAATGTTGTGTCTGTCTCTTCAATTTCCTCAACTATTTCCTCATCTGTTCTCCTAGTTCTGTTGTTTTCAACATTTATGAGGGATTCGAAATATGTTGTCCATCTTTTCTTTATCTTTATCTTTTCGTCGTCGCATATGGTATTTACTCTTTCATCTTTTATCAGTTTTGCTTGGTAGACGTCCGCTGATTTTTTGTTTGTTTATGGCTTTGGCCATTCTAATTGCTTTCTTATGCCCTTCTGTTGTATCAAAGCTATCATATAGAGATTTATAAGCTTCTGTGTTAGCTTTTGCAACCTCCCTTTTTGTTGCCTTATTTACTTTCTTGAAGACCTCTTTTGTTTCTTCGGTTGGGTTGGTATCTCTCTCATTCCTCCTTGCCTTCTTTATCATTACTGCCTCTTGTACCTCTTCGTTCCACTCCCATGTTTCCTTGCCTTCCTTGACATTTCCCGAACTTTCCCCAAGTGTCTGTTTTGCGAGTCCTGATAGTTACATTTACGGATGGGTACTCTCTATCACTTTTCTTATTTTTCTTCTTGTACAGTCTTGGTGAAATTTCCCTTGCAATCCTCCTCCTCAAGTCGCTACAATTTGATTCGTGGTGCTTTATGTTTTGGGTATCTCTGCTTCTTTTAATTTTCGCTTTGCACACCACTGGCTTGTGTTGTTTCGCCGCACTTTCTCCCGGCAGTACTTTGTAATCTGTAATTTGCTTATACATGATATTTCTGCAGAGGATGCAGTCTACCTGTGTATTTCTTCTTCCACTGCTATGGCAAAATGGATGATCGTTTCACCCTCTCTATTTGCCTCTCCAAATCCTTGCTTTCCTATGCACACAGTTGCTCCGCTGTTGTTGTCTCCTACGTGGCCATTTAAGTGCCTCCAATCCAGAGCTGTTCGTTTTCTGGTATGTTGGAGAGTACGATCCTCATTCCCTCCCTGAACTGGCCTTTCTCTTAATCGCTACAGCCAGTCTGAGGCGCATAAACACTGATGATATTGAAAAATTCTCTGTTGATTTCTGTCTTTATCCACATTAACCGGTTTGATATGCACGTAAATTTTAGCACATTCTTTTTTCATGTCTGGGTCGAGTACTATTCCTACTCCATTTCTATCGTTCTTTACTCCATAATAGAACAATTTGTACCCATTCCCTCTTTCCTCTGCCTTCTGTCCCCTCCATCGCGTCTCCTAGACACAGAGCATATTAATTTTCTTTCGTGCCATCGTCAGCAATTCACATGATTTTCCGTCATTGTTCCTACGTTAAGGGTAGAAACTTTCATGAAAACATATTTTTCATTTTGCTTCATTGCCTTCCTTCTTTGAGCTAGTTTCTTTAGCCGTACCCGCTCTTGGTACGGTAGCCGTCGCCAATTTTCCACAGCCTCATGGCGATCAGGCTGCGCGTCGTTTCCAGAAGACGCCCTTTTAATTCATTTGAAAACGCATCATTGGAGACGTTTGGCTAAGGTTTTATGAACGGATGCCCTTCCTGCCATCAACCCCTCCTCATTTATACAGGCTTGGGACTGGCGTAGGAATCCAGTGGTTTCTTGACCACTATGGCTGAGTTCAAATGTACGCAATGTACTGGGCTAAATAAAGTTGAACTTAAACTTGAACTTGAGCTTGAACTTGATAAATGATATTTAATAAGTAAGGAAAAATGTGAAAGAAAAATAGTCATAGAAGAAGAAAGTGGTTTGTCCATTGTGGGATCGAACCCATGCTTGCGAACGTCAACGCCGCCTAGTCAGAGATAGAGAGAAGCAATTTGACTATATTTCTTTTCCCGTCCAAATAATCATTAAAATCACTGAAAAGGATCAAAACATTCCCGACAAAAGCAAACTCTTTTTGTTGAAATGAAATGTGACTTCCAAGGTGCATCGTAGGTCTACAAAGGAAATGTTGTTTCTACAAGTGCTTATAAATTGTTCTCTAAAAGTCGTGTCTGCTGTCTGAATTTGTTTCTACACCATTCACAGTTGTAAAGACTCTGTACACGGGAAACGAGTGGAATCTTTAAGTTCTTTCAGGCCGTCTTTAAAATTGCCATACTTGGTTGAACAGTTCTTTTTTTTCCTCTAAGAAACGAGCTCATATTCTATTTGATCAAATAATATCTTTAAGCTTTGTATCTCTACAGTCCGCTGACACAGATATTCAATATAATTTATGCCTATTTTCTATTTTTCCACAAAAAACCCTCTTTTATTTATTATTTCCCTTATTTGAGTTGTAGACAAATGTCTTGTTCTCAAGAAAATTGCGTTACTTGCAGCCACGATTTCTACCACATTCCGCGATTTTTCTCAATTCCACTGCAATTTTGGGTCGTTGTTGCAAGTTTCGACTGTTTTGGTTGTTGTTTTGGGGTTTTGGGGGGGGATTTTTGTTTGTTTGTTGTTGCTTTTTGAGTGTGTGTGTGTCTGTGGGGGGGGGGGGGGGTATTTTATCAACACAAACATATTTATGGAAATAATGGTGTAAAGTGACGTGATAGAAAAATCTTCTAAGTATCGTAATAGCAGATGCCGTTTTAAGGGGGTGGGGGCAAAGAAGAGTCCAAAAACTGCATGAGTTGGGATCTCCGACTTTCTGGCGTTAATTACACAGGAAAGTACGATATCATGGGATTTTATAGAGATCGAAAACAAAAGTATGTAATACAATTTGGTCTAGCTGAATTCTACAAATGCACAACTGCAAAAGTATCAATTTTTAAAAAGCAGAGAACGTAATAATCATACAGTGAGATTGGATGGACATTTGGAACAGGTCAATAGTTATACATACTTAGGTGTAATGATAACATCAAACGGTAGTCTAAAAGAAGAATTTAATCAAAGAATAAGCAACGCAACTTAAGTGTACGGGCAATTATGTCAATCCTTATGAGGAAAAGAGCGCTTACAACAAAAACAAAAATAGCTATTTTGAATTCAAGATATTGCCCAACATTATTGTATTGAAGTGAGTCATGGATTCTTGATAGCAGAGATAATAGTAGATTACAGGCAACAGAAATTACATTTTTTTAGAGGAACAGTTGGCAAAACTAGGAGAGATCAAATAAGAAACACTTGGATTAGAGACGAAGTTAACACAGGCGGTTTAGAACAAAAAAATTGAAGTAAATCAATTAAGATAGTTTGGACATGTAAATAGAATGAATGAACAGAAGATCACAAAAAGAATTATTGTGAGTGTAAACCTGTAGAAACTAAACCACGAGGTAGACCTAGGAAAATGTGGACAGAGCGTATCTCCAATATTGTGCAGAAAAGTAATATCACTTTAATTGATTCAAAGAAAAGAATTAACAATAGAGAAGAGTGGAGGAAGTTTATTCGTTTTAGATAATCCTGACACCGAAAGGTAAACTAGGAAATTTGATAGAGAAAGAAAGAAAACAATTTTCCACGGAGCAAATTTCAGTGAGTCGGAGGTAGATAATCGTAAACGAGTATTCTAATTCAAAGTTTTTGGAGTTCGATGGACCATTCAAAATCACCAAGGTTTTGCCAAACAAATTCTCTTGGAAATTAAAAGTGGTCAAAAGGCTTAACACTACACAACCTTAAACACACAAATAGGCTTGTCTTATGAGTGAGACCAACATACTTACACACATTTCGCATTAATGTGGTCATCATTATCCAATAGGTGAAAACAAATTGTGTACACATTTCTTTTCGCTTTACGAATTGATTAAAACATAGGACGTTATCTTGAATAATATATATCATCATTTGGTTACTGCGAAATATTTTCTTCCACGGTTGAACTGTTCAATAAACTGCAACGATGCGTGTGGCTTCTGATGCAACTTATCAACGGCAACAACACAAAATATAACAACGCTCTCGCGGGCTTTAATGCAGAAACATCAAAGTCTCTCTAATCAAAGGATTGAAAATAATCCAGGCTCGTCGTTTGCTTCGAATTTAAAGCAGAAAAGACTAGCCCGGTGTGGATCTAACCTTTGTGTACGCTGATTCCTTTTCCATACTGTCATATGAGATAATAACTACATACAACAAAAAATATAAAGGGAAATAACACATAATATCGATTCTGTTCTCATTTCCTATTCAATTCATTTGACAGGAAGCTTTGTTAAACAATCAGTCTTTAACTTCAATATTATTCATAACGTTCTTGGTGAAAAGAGAAAAGTGATGATGGAGAGGTTTGGTTTTTTTAATGGTATATTATTGTTACTCTGGTCAATGTCCTGTAGGCACCGACTAATACAAAATCGTTAAAATATGTTCAAACGTAAACGGGACCCATCTTTCATCCTAAATGAACTCCAGTACGTTTTGATATTCTTTTCACTTGGTTCACGACTTCAAGCACTCATTTAAAAGAGAATCAAATTACCATTGAATGAATTGATTCCCCAAGTCAAGTGCCATTTCAAAGGTTTTGGTGTCCTTTTACAGTCCAAAGTGACAAGCTCTCCAAGTTTGTATTTCTATAGATGAGATGTAGTCACTGGCAACAGTAATGTGTTTATTGGCCTATTATACTATATTTAAGCTTGGTGGTCGGGTTGCTTGCGCATTCATGTATGCACTTGGCTGGTGTGCCTTTCTTGGTTGAACACGAGGTTAGCCCCAACACTGCTTTGTGGTGTTTAGGAGGGTGCGATCAAATAATACATTGTCACTACATTTCTATAATCTTCTTATATTCGTATTTGCCACATAAACTTTTTCGTTGCAAACCATTAATAAAAATGACGGTTGTTGCTCTATCAGTATGTGTTGCCTATATTTTATCATTATGGGCTGCTTATATATTATCTTTCTTTCTTTCTTATCCAGTTCCCTTTTACCATTACAGTGTAGGGCCAGCACTATCAGTGATGGATTTCTCTGGATCAAGGTATTAAGCCAAGCAGGTGATCAACCCACTGTGACCTTTGTTGTAGGAAATTGTGTTTGGCGAGAAGTCATTTGAATAAGCCTCCCCGCTTTTCTCTGGGTTGTTTCGAGAGCGTCGATATTATTCTGGTAGTGTGGGTCCGAAACAACGCTGGCATACTCGAGAGTTGGCCTCACATGCGTTTTGAAACAGTGGATATGGGTGTTTGTTGGGCATCCTTTTAGGATTCGGTGAATGAATGCACTTGTTTTGTTGGCTTTGGATGTAATCTGTGTTATGCTTATTCCATTTCAAGTTATTGGATATTTCAATTCGTGAGTATTTTGCCGATTCAATTTTCTCTAGCGGTTGCTCATAGAGGTGATAATCAGATATTATTGGCTTTCTTTTGTTTGGTATTGTCATGACATAGCATTTTGTTACATCGAACTTCATAAGTAATTATTCATCCCATTCTTGTAGTCTGGATAAGTCGTAATGGAGGGCCTTGCAGTCTTCCTCTGTGTGGATGTGTTTGTATAAAAACGTGCCATCGGCAAATAATCAGACATTTGATGTCATACTGTCCGGCAGGTCGTTAATGTAGATCACAGAGATGGTTGGACCGTGGACAAATCCCTGGGGTACTCCCGATGTCACTTGGCAACTGTCCAATTTCTCTCCAGCAACGACGACCTCTTGCGTTCGCCCGCTTAGAAATAGTCCATGGGCTACTAGGCGACAACATTTTCAAAAGCGCATTTTTTTCTGTCTGATGCATTCTGGATTAAAACAAATTTTGCACACAAAAAATATAACCGCTATAAGGAGTCATGACCCCTGGTAGGATCTGGTACGTTTTCGGGGGGAGGGAGGGGGGGGGGGGGATTAATCCAACTAAAAAGATGCAACAATCAATAGTAATTCAGAAATACATATTGATGAAAATGTGTTAGTTTAGCACAAAAACCATTTGAAAAAACAAAAGAAAGTATGATTTTTAATAGCCTTTTACTAAGACTTATTGAAAATTGAGATACGAAGTTTGGGCCGCTGGAACCGCCTCACCTACCGTGGGGATGTTATGCCATTATATAATTCTGAAAGAAAACCAGACCAAAAAAGGTTTAAAAAGATAGTGGCACAGTGAGGAGTTATGGGCCCTGATATGAGGTCACCAGGTGCGTTTTAAGAAAAAAATAGTCAGGCCAAAAGGATGCAACAATCAACATTAATTCAGAAATTTTTTAATTTTAACGGTGATAGTATGTTGGTTCTGTACAAAAACAACATTTTAAAACAAAGTATAAATAGAAAAACATAAGGAAATATGAATTTCAACAGCCGCTTACTAAGAAATGAGTTTGGGCCATTGGGACCCTCCTCCCTCCCACCTCCCCTCCCTAGGGATTTTATTTTTTGTTGTATAATGGTTTTCCAGGAAAAAAAGTTTGCCACAAAACATTGGCACAACGAGGAGTTATGGCCCCTGATATGAGGCGTGTTTTCACTATTTAAAAAAATAACTAAAAGGATGCAACTGTAGTAACGTGACCCATGAGATGATATTGTTATGATATATTTTCCCAGGTTCCGGTACCTTTATCATATTTAGGGAGTGAAGTAGGCCCCAGTTTATACGGATAGAAAATGAGTGAATGTGATAGAAGTGCCTGGTGTTGGCTCGTTAAATTAGCACAGACTAACTCAAAGAAGATTGATTGATTTTTGGGTTCAAAACATATATAATGTCCCATTTATTTACGCTGATTTAATTATTTTCCATACATCCAATATTTTGTTTTTGATTAGAGTGCCATTGGCCGTCTCACTTAGCTAATTCTGCGTTGTAGTCGTTACCACGTCGCTAAGGGTCAGCATGGTTTTACCGTCTCCAGAACCGGAGTTAACGTCGAAACTGAATGTGATCATGAGTCGGTCAGGGTGCAGCGGTTCATAGTCAAAGGCGGTGGATAGGTCGATGGATAAGTGTCTCTGTAGATAGAGTATTGTCTTTTGTTACTTTCTTGACCAAAGTCTTAGGGTTTAGAAGTCAGAGACCGCCTCCACTACTTTGGGGATTTTATGTCATGATATTCTGAAAGAACACTAAAGGGTCTATGGGCTTTCCAGAAAAAAAAATATTGGCACAATGAGGAGTTATGGTCCCTGATATGGGTCATCAGGTGCGTTTTCACGATAAAAAAAAAAATTTAATCTAAAACCCCCGCCTCCCCATCGTTGAACATTTTATGTTATTGTGATATTCTGAAAGAACACTATATGATGACCCAAAAGGGTGTTCCAGTGGTATATAGACTAAATGGTTTGTTTGTTTTTTTATCCACAGCTGTGGGTTTTTTGTCTATGCGCCTGCCGTGTGGAGTTTGTTTAGTTAACGCTGATGGAATAACTTGTCGAAAGCTTTTGCGAAGTCCAACAAGACTACATCGGTCTGTCCTCACCTGTCCAGTTCTGACGTAAGCGTGATCTCTGTTTGCGGAAACGGTGTTGAGCCTCATTCCGTATGTTATTGGATTCAATGTGTGCGGTTATCGATGTTTGGACGATGTGTTCAAGAAGTTTTTAACATATGCAGGTAAAGGGGATGGGGTGGTAGTTATATGCTACGCTTCTGTCACCATTCTTGAAATTTGGTTGGACAATAGCATGTTTTCAGATAGTTGGAATTTCCCCTAGAGACATTTGGAATAGCCTTGGAATAGCCGGAGCGATCTGCTTGGCTATAAGTTGACTCATTGATTGGAAATGTGAAAGATAAAGAAGGAAAGAATGTGTAACAGTGTCAGAAACATAAACGTAAGAGAAAATGAGGAAATTGACCTGTCGAAGTGAGGGATCGAACCCACGCCTGTCGGCATCGACAGACTTTTGGAGCAGTATGAGGAAATCTACTTGCACAGTGAGCCACCGCGACTTCTTTTCATTATATAAAAATGTGAAAGAGTTGTTTCTATTCATAAAATACTGATATAATATCACGTTTTCCTCCCATGTTAAAAACATGGGAGTGCTCTTTGACTCAAATCTTTCCATGTCCCATCAAGTCAACCATCTTATCAAAATGATGTATATAGAAATCAGAAAAATCAGCAAAATACGCAATCTTATTCAACCCAAAATCGCTGTAATAATATTAGTGAATCCCCTTATATTGTCTAAACTGGAATGTTGCAGCTCCCTCGCGGTGCATGTATCTAAAGACAGCATTGTAAAAGCCGTCAGACAGCGCAGAATAATACAGCTATGTTAAACTTAAAGAAAAATAAATTAGTATCGGGTACGTACATCACTTTTACATGACCGTCACTGGCTGCCTGTTGAGAAGAGAATTATTTATATAAGATATGTACTATTGTTTACAAATCTATATCTACTTACAATTCTGTTTATATTAAAGATCTCTTGAATGTCTATACCCCATCAAGGAACTTACGATCAAATGGTGATAAGCAGTGGCGTCACCTTTTGCTTAGGTGGTTCCACGATTGAATGATGTATCAATGGCATGCGATCTCCTTCTTCTTTCAAGTGTATCCCGCAAATAACAGGTCACCATAACAAATGTCACATCTCCATGTTTTACGATCCATTGCATCTACCTCTTCCAAGCCCACCTCACTCATGTCAAATTCTAATGTATCCATCCATCCTCTTTTCGATCTTCCTCTTTTTCTCTTTCCACCCACCTAGTTTACGATTTCTGTATTGTTGTTCTAATTCAAACTCAGCTGGCTGATATGGCCCTAAACATTTCAGTTCTAATTTTTCATCTAATGTCAATCTATCAAATGGCACACGCAGTAAATGATCCACTTTATTCACACACTACATACACGCGCATGACGCTTCACGCACGCCCACCATCGCTGTCTTAAATGCTACCATACACACGAATGGATCCAGGCACCAAAGTTACGTGAGTTACAACCACGACCTTTGACCTTATGGCTAAAACGTTTAGTAACCTCACATAATGCTTTTGGTTCCCATCTTACAATGGCACCAAGACAAGAGGAAAAGGTGAGAGGGGGTCATTGGTTGGCGAGCGAAGCCGCAAGCGATTGCCGAAATGTGATGAAGTGTATGTGTGTGAAAAGTGTGTGTGTTTGAAGAAAATCAAGAAGGACTCTCTTGTTGTATTTGGTACAACGTGGATGTTGGCTGTATTGTGTATTGCTATATTTCATAGGTGGTTCCCGGCACCCAAAAAAACAAGGGCAATGAAATAAGTGCTGCTGGAAGTGAAATAAATGAACAAGATGGGGTAGGTAATGTATACACTTCCAAAAGGGAATCTAACAGCTAACAGACAAAAAACACAGAACACATAACACGAAAATAGGTGAAGGGAACTCCAACAATTCAATTATGACTTATCGTCTGGCCAGTCAAAAACCGAATGATGGGTAGATAGAAGAAAGACGAGGGGAGGGGCATGTGTGATAAAGAAGAGACTCGCACATGTGCCGAAGGTGATGCAATCGGGTTTCACACCTGTGGTGGATGGACCGGGAGAAGGCGCACAAGGAGGGGTCTGCGTGTAGGAGAAGAGGGGGGGGGGGGGGGACAAAGATATGTAGATGGCAGTGTGGGTAATGGGGTTCTGTCCATTTTGGAAGTTTATACATTACCTACCCCATCTTGTAAAAAAAAAAACAAGGAGAACACGCGCCTGCATAGACTGTGACATGGACGCTTCAAACTTCAAGGTGAAAGAAGTTGTGGAATAAGCTCAACTTACAAAATACTCAGGTGTGGACATGGTTTTGGGGTTGTATTGGTCTGTGTTCAGTTTGTGCTTGGTGGTCGGGGTACCTGGCTGTTTATATGCAGGTATCTTATGTGCCTTTCATATCTGAACACAGAGATGGCCCCAATACTGCTCCGCGGTATTAATGGGATTCGATCATCAAACAAATTGTATGAATGACGTCTAATAGATAGGTTGTTGGACGCTATGGCAATGTGAAGATCAATGTGAAGGAAACTCATTCTTCTTCTTCTTCTTCTTCTT
>JARBEQ010079931.1:0-14376 GCA_030265355.1 Tritonia tetraquetra | reverse complement strand
TCCAGAGAAATCCAGACTCATTGTGCTGGCCCTACACTGTAATAGTAAAAGGGAATTGGATAAGAAAGAAAGAATATTTTCTTTGCATTATTATCTTCATTTAATGCAATCATCTTCTTCTGTTGACCGTTTCTTGACAGGGTTCCTACTTACTTATTTACAAGTGATGAGAGCATAGGCTGTCACAATGCTTCTCCAGTAGACTGTTTTGGCCTGCTTGCTCTGCCTCTTTGCAGCTGGAGGCCATGTTTTCAATTCAACCTCTGTATTTTTCCTCCAGCTGGAACCCTTTTTTTCAAGTCAACCTCTGTATTTTTCCCCCAGCTGGAAGCCAGGTTTTTCATTCAACTTCTGTATTTTTCCTCCAGCTGGAAGCCAGGTTTTTCAATTCAACCTCTGTATTTTTCCTCCAGCTGGCTATCAGTTTGAGTCAAACTGAACTATTTTCTATTGTATGAGAAATAGTCTGGTATTCATTGGACTCAGCATCAAACTTCAGATACTTTGTCTGAGACTGGATCTGATAAAGTGGAACATGATTCGGAGGCATTAATTTAATTGTTGAAGGCAGTAGTTCCTCCAACCGGTCCGAGTGGCGCAGAGGTACGGTTCTTGCCTCAGAAGTGAAAGGTACATGGTTCGATTCCCGGCAGGGTCGGTTATTTTTCTTGGTGAAAACCTATTTGCCACTCCCGTGATCCTATTTAGGTAGGTGGGATCAAGAATCTAGTCCTATCGGAGACAGACGATGAACTCGGAGGTCCTGTGTGCATGTTGCAAGAGCCCTTGGCAGTTAAAAGTCGATAAGAGTAGGCCGCAAGGCCACTGTCCGGGCAAAATTAATTCCTACCACAAAAAGGTCACAGTGGGTTGATCACCTTCTTGGCTTAAAATCTTGATCCAGAGAAATCCAAACTCGTACTGGCCCTACACTGTAATGGTAAAAGGGAATTGGATAAGAAAGAAAGAAAGTTCCTCCAACCTAGGATACAAAATTTTTCCTGAATCTGTTGAATGGTTAATGGGATATTGCTGAGTGAAGCTGATAAGTGCAGTACATCATTGTAATGACCCCACCATGGGTGAAAGTTCAGCAGTGAAAAAAACCCAGCAAGGTATGGGCAGCCAACTGAAAAACCTGAAAGACAAATTTAGCTGACGAGACTTAAACTTTCCAGGAGAAAAAAGGGCATCACCGGCTGATGCTGGCAAACTTTCACCCATGGACACAACGCTGTTTGTGTTTTGATTGTTACCATCTCGAAAATGAATTCTCCGACTCATGTTCCACTTTGTCAGAACCGTATATTTAACATTATAATGATAAGGCTATATAACTGTTTTTGTTTGTTTGTTTGATCGAACCCCATTAATACCGCAGAGCAGTGTTGGGGCCAGCTTTATGTTCAGTCATGAAAGGCACACAGAAACAGGCCATAAATACAGGCACCCCGACTACCAAACACAACTGAACACAGAACCGGAAATGCTTTGGATTCAAGGATTTCAGACAAGCAGGTGATCAGCCCACTGTGCCCATCATCCTTTACTGGCACCATGAGCAGTATTAATCGAAGACAGGCCATTAAACAAATTACTGTAGCTCTTGTGGGTACCCCCTCAGCTATTGATAGATACTGGGAGGTTCTACCACAATGGGCATATAACTGTTTTTAACCCACGCAAACTGTAAGATCTCATTATTTCCTGGATTCCATGCCATGGCTTGTAAAGGGTTATCCAAATTACTCAATATTAGAACTGAAGTGTGTCTTGTGTATTGATTCGTATTTGATTTTCATGTCTTTCTACTCCCATCACAGGTCAACCACAACGACACCGATTGGACCAAACCATACAACATGTCCATGGCCTCATCTGTATCTCTGCCCAAAGGTAAATCTTATTGAATTGTCAGTGACTAAGGCATATATTATGTAAGATAACCTGAGTGTCATTTTCATACTGGGTAAAGTCCTTGTTAAGATGTGTTAATGCAATTTTGTATGTATGGGGCATCCCTAGATCAGTGGTCAAGACTTTGGACGTGGAGGACCGGAGTTCAAGTCCCTCCTGGTGTGGAATTTTTTCTTTCTCTGGACCTTTATGTGTTAAAATGGGCAGTAAACTTCAAACTTTAGAACTGTTTTAGAGGTATAAATTTACAAATCACACATTGTCGGTAAGGTCAGTGGTCTGAATTCTCCTTCTCCAGAGTTTTCTGTTGAGAGCATCCTCATGAATCACGCACAGCTCCTGACTGCATGCCTGGATAAAATCCATCTATTTCTTTCTAGCTCTTCCTCTGGGTCTTGTAGAGAGCATCCTCATTAGTCATGCACAACTCTCCTGACTGCATGTCTGGATATTATCCATCTATTTCTTTCTAGCTCTTCCTTCGGATTTCGTCCCAAGTACTGCCATGTCAACAAACTTTTTCACTCTGTTGTCATCTTTCTTTCTCTGTACGTGTCCATATTATCTAGTTTTACTTCTCTCACACCCTCTATTCAATCCAAGGTGCTTCCTGATATCTTAACTCTTTTCCCTGTCTTTTATTGTAAACCCTTTAATTCCTCTTAGCATTGATGACTGTACTCTCTCACACAAATTCTCTCCATTGCCTTCCAGGCACAACGTTCTATGACGACACCACCAGTTACCACAAGCCCTCTGACAGGGAAGTCGCTGTACGCACCAAGATGATTGAGGCCAAATTCCACGAAGAAAAACTCAAACTTCAGCAAAAACATGATGCTGCTGTTCAGAAAGTAAGTCATAGTATTTTAATCGTCTTTATTATTATTCTTTTTCATTCTCAACAACTTAACTCCATTTGATCCGGGGTGTCTTTCTCTTACTGTTTCCGTGTCTTTCCACTTCTTTTCTCGTTGCCATGGTGCCCTTGGTCTTCCCCTCCTTCACTTTCTTTGTAGATTCCATCTTGTGATAGCTGGTGGTTTTTTGCACTATGGGACCAACCGGGGCACGAAATGTGTTTGTGGAAAACTCTTTTTACCCCTAACCCAGGCACATATGCAGGATTCACAAATACAATACTGCTGGGGGTGATACCACTACCGGGAAAGTCCGCTCTTCGTGGATGTGTGCATTTGTTTGGTTGTTTGCAGCTTCCAAAACCCTTGGGGAAGATACCGCTAAGGCTAGACTGGTCTCCGGGGGTGGCTGAATTATTGGACTAAGAAATCAATGACTGATCATAGATAGTCAAACTAAAATATGTCATTCTTCACCTACTTGAAAACAGTATTTTCTCAAACCTTATTTTATTACCTTTCGGAAGTAATACTTTTATAGGGTAATTTCCAAATCCTATCCTTCGATGAAACTGAAGAAGACGGTCACCCCCAACGTTCCTGAGCACCTCATAAAAAAAGACCCAAATTTTTGGGGTCACTTGTGGGCAGATTTGCCCAGGTCCTATAGGGTTAAGCATGAATCATGTCTTCAAAACAAATCAAGTGCCCTTTTAATCAATTTCTCTCTACTCCACCAGATTCTGGATAGAAAGAATGCCGAAATTGAAGATGTTAAAAATCACTATCGGTCCAAAAGTAAAGACACGGAAGAAACAAACAGCAAACTGGAGAAAAAGGGTAAATGACGGTGTCAAGAACTAGTTGTAGTATTTCTCTACTTGTTGTATCAATGAATGGGATGTTTTAAAACAATTTACTGGATGGTTATGGCTCTGATATCAAGGACAAGTTTTTATGAACTATATTATTTAAACAAAGTGATAATCTGTTTCATGTCATAAATAGATTATTTGTATTTTTTCGAGAGCTTGATAAGGAATATAAAAAACCCACAAAATATCTAAATTGGACATTATCTTTTGAAGACATATAATTTGATTTCCTGCATGCCTGTTCCAGTTCAAACGTTGCTGAAAGAGGTTGAATACGTGACGCAGAACAAAGACAAGCAAATTGGCGAAATGAAGAAAATGGCGGAGGATTCAAATGAGACACGGAGAAATGAGTTTGAAAAACGGGTAAGTTTTAGTTACCTTTTAAACAGGCATAGAAGTGATCAGCACACAGTACCTGAACCTTGAATGGCACAATGGGCGTCACATTTTTAGGCCTTGCTCAGTTTTTGGCCATAACAATATTTACTTTTGCCTTAATGTTAAATCCCTCAGCTATAGGAAAACTGAGCAGATTTTGCTAATTAGGGCGTGCGTAATATTCCAACTTGATAGTTAAGAAGTGATTAACGTGAACATTTTTTACATGACAGTTGAATGATGTGATGGCTGAGTTTGAGCAAGAGAAATTTGACATGCAGAAGCAGCACACTCAAAACATCCAGGAGATTCTTGACGATACCAACAGTCGACTTCAGCGCATGGAGTCAGAGTACAGTCACCAGACGACCACAACGGTAAAAGCCATAGGATTATATTCTTCTTTCTTTCTTATCCAATTCCCTTTTACCATTACAGTGTAGGGCCAGCTTTATGAGGCTGGATTTCTCTGGATCAAGATATTAAGCCAAGCAGGTGATCAACCCACTGTGATCAGGATTGTTTTGTGTTTTTTAAATTAACACATAAACAAAAATATGGAGTGAATTTTGTAAGAAGAAAAAAGAGTGCGGAATTTCTCTTCTTCTTTTTCTCTGTCCTGTGAGTTGCAGGGTTACTTAACCTTTTCACATCACACCATGCACCGGCAAACATTTCCCAAAATACATTAAATTTTCCTATAGAAATTCCCTGCAACCAGGCCATTTTAGACTATTTTTTGGTAAAAATGTTTAATTAACATTTTTCAAGTGTGCCAGAATCATGGAATGAGTGTATTGAAGCACAATGCTACGCTGAATACAGAAAAGCAAACGGCACTCATCACCTTTCATCTGGAAGTCGCCATCTCGATCAACAAACAACAAGAAGCAAAGCTAGAAGTCGATGTGGGAAAAAATTGCAAATGCTGTTTTTTTTTTTTCTTTTAAAAATGCCTTTGGTGGATCAAAGAAAGATTAATTTTATGTTGTACACTTCAAAACTTTTACTTCACGGCAATAAGACATCTTAAAAAACAACGAAAGTGGGTGATGCTAGTATTGAGTGGCGTGACAGCAACAGTCGTAGCCCTCTTCATTCAATAGTTGAGCGATTGACACAGTTGGTTGTGCTAACACTCAAGCGGTGTGATGTGGGAAGATTAAGTGAATGCAATACCTCCATCTTAACTGATTTTCAATTTCCAACTCCTCCATGTTGACCTTGATCCTGTCCATCCATCTTCATCTCATCTCGTTCTTTTCCCTGGTTGTTCCATCTCCAGAACTCTTTTCCCGACATAATCCCCATCTCTCTTTGTTATGATGCAGCCATCATTATGTCAATCTAACAAACAAAAATATAAAATATAAAAATGATAAAATAAACTTTTTCCAACCTGTTTGTACAGACCAATGTAATCAAAGAACTGGAATCCCGTGTCCAACATCTCATGACCGAAGTGGACAGCACACTTAACCAGAGATCGGCTGTGGAGAAAGAGAGGAACGAGGCATACAGTGGACTGGAGAAATTGAATGAGGAACATGAAAGGCTTAAAGAAAGGTGGGCATATTAGATTGATTGTTTTAAACAAATTACCGGTAATCCTCACAAAAATAGGTAATCAGCAGATAAAAAGATTTACAATTCTTCTGGTTATAGGCCCTTGTCCTGCTTTCTGAGACTCTTAGCATTTTGTGTGTTTGTTATATAAACCTTTCAAGCGTTCAGCAACAAATGAGAATTTAAATTCAGAGTGGAGAGGGTGAAATAGGACTGTATAAACAAAGACATGAAAACAGCAGGGTTAGAGGAGGATGTAGCTGAGGATAGAAAGGAATGGAAAACAGGAACGTGTGCCGGTGACAAAATGATATGGGATAGACCTGTAGATAGACCTGTAGAAGAAGAAGTTGCTAAGCGATAGCTGATTTTATTTTGTTTTGGAAAGAGTTTTTTTTAAGTTTACTTTTTCTTTTTACCAATGAAAAAATAATGAATTAAGAATTAAGCTCAATTTATGATTTCTTTATTTTGATGTCATTTTAATTATCATATTATGTGCTATAAAAACAGGTCAGCGCAAATTGAAAGACAGCATCACGCTTCAATGGAGACACAGGAACACAATTTGCGCAGTCTGAAGAACAAGACCGAGGCCAGTCTGGAATTTTTGAAGCAGGAAAATGCCATGGCTGCCAGCAAGGTATGTGTTTTTTTCCTTCCTTCTTTCTTTCTGTCTTTCTTTCATTCTTTCTTTCTTTTTTTCCTTCCTTCTTTCTTTCTTTCTTTCTTTCTTTCATTCTTTCTTTCTTTCTTTCATTCTTTCTTTCTTTTTTTCCTTCCTTCCTTCTTTCTTTCTTTCTTTCTTTCATTCTTTCTTTCTTTCTTTCTTTCTTTCTTTTTTTCCTTCCTTCTTTCTTTCTTTCTTCTTTTTTAAATTCTTCTTTTTGTTCTTTCTTTCTTTTTTTCCCTTTTCCTGATTTTTCCTTTCGGCGTCATGAGATGACTACCATTTGGCATTGAAACGTACTCATATTCTTAGAAATTTTATTTTTGATATCTTTGTATTATTACAGCTTATATGAGACATGTATTCCATTGATTTCCAGGCGGCAGACACCATCAAAGAACTCGAGGATAAAGTGGATCAGCTGAAAAAAGCAGTGAAAGAAACGGAAGAACAAAAACACCGACAAATCAGGGTACGTTTCAAATTTTTTAAAAGTTATTGCCCTTCCATACTAATATCTTTTAGCCTGTCTTTATCTTTGTTTTGCTTTGTCTCTCTTTAAGGAAACCTTTGTTTTTCCATCTTACTGTATTGTAGTATGTGACTATAGAACAACCAGTAGTGTCACACAAATTTTAGAAAACCTTCAATGGCCAACACTTGAACAACATAGGAAGGAGGCAAAAAAACTATGCTCTTCAAAATATCAAAACAATTCATAGAGATTGACTCCAGTCGCTTGAAGCCCAGTAGTACAGCTTACAAAACAAGAGGCCACTGCCAACGACTCCAAATACCAAAGTCCAAACTTCAGACTCATCAACAATCGTTCTTTCCATCCACAATCTAAATAATCGAATAACTTGCCAGAACTTTTGGTTGAATTTGATAGTGTGGAAAAATTCAAGAGCACAATACAAACACTCAATCTGTAGTTGTAAGCAGATAAGCTGTAAAAAATACACCAGAGGTGGAATGCAAGAAATAAAAAGAAGAAGAAGAAGAACTGTGATACAGACTTAATAGAATCTTTAAACAAAGTCAAAATGACTTGATCCCCAGTTATGTATCCTTTGTTTTTAACTCATTAACCAACCAACTCAAAAGAATACACCAATGAATTATTTCAAACTCCGGTACACAAACACCAGGAATGAATCAAACCTGTGAGAAAACCAAACTACAGCAATTGTACTCATCCAACAGAATCTTTAAAACACTTTTCCAGTGCCCACACAGACTACAACTCCTCAACAATTCACAACAAACCCTACACAGATGCAGCCGAACTGAAAAAGACATTCTGCATGATGAAAACAGTATTGTACTGTTAAGAGTATCCAGCTCACAGAACAGGGATTTAACAAGAACAGTTAATTACACCTTAAAATGGGGGGTGATTTGACTTTGCCAACATTATAAATGACGTGAATTGATCATTTCCGGGTGCTGAAATGACCTACCTGTGTCGATAGAACCCCTAAAACAGCAAAAAAACAAACAAACAAACAAATGATTGTTTCATGTTAATTCATTTTTCAAACTCTTGAATGCAGACACCATCTTTGATATCATACTATATAGCATTTTTTAATCAGCAATGAATTGATTGCATTATGATGTGTTTGGTTGAAACCATAGACATAATCTATGTAACTAGACACAATACGGGAGCCAATCCATGGTCCCATTTGACGGCCATTTTGTTGTAGTAAATGATTTTGGTCACAGTGGGTTGATCACCTGCTTGGCTTAATATCTCGATCCAGAGAAATCCAGCCTCATATTGTTGGCCCTACACTGTAATGGTAAAAGGGAACTGGATAAGAAAGAAAGAAAATGATTTTGGTGTAATGGATTGTCACCAAATTAAGACATCTATCATAGACATAATCTATTTTAGTATTTTAGTGTGCAAAGTCAACTGACTCATCAAGAAACTCTGATCCTTCATGGCAACAAAATGGCCGTCAAATGGGACCAAAGTGAGATTGGGCTTTCAAAGCCGTGTGTGGTGTCTTGTTATAGATAGATTATGTCTATGGTCGAAACCTAACACCACAAATACAAAGGGTTAATTGCTATTATTCTCATGTTTGTGTAGGAAATGGAACAGGTGCATCAACAGGACAAGCTTCACATGGAAAATCTTCATGATAAACAGGTACAAATAGTCATTTTATGCTTTGATTAAAAAAAAAAATTTATATGATATTTCAAATTCTTTGTAAGGTGTGGTGATAGGCAGGGTTGTCTCTCTTGACAAAAAATACTGAGTTAGGTTGGGTTTTTTTTTAAAGCTTCACTTCTATTTCTGGTGTGACTGCATTTAGTTTCTGTCAAATTTGTTATTGATATAAACCCCCAAAAAAGTCCTCACTTGGACAATGAAGCTCAATTATTATTGATATTGTTGTCGTCGTCATCATCATCATAATCATCATCATCATCATCATCATCATCATTATTTCTATTGTTAGTATTATCATCATCATTATTATTATCCCTTTGCCAGGTGCGTAACATGAAAAAGGAAATAGAACAACAGGACTCGGACTGGAACAAAAAGTTGGCCAAGATGGAAAAGACCATCAAGTAAGTTGAACGATTTCTCTCACATGTTCATTTGATATTGATTAACTCAATAACTGATCTGTGACACCAGAGAAAATGTTCTCATTGCGATCAAATCCTTTCTTTCTGTCCTTCTATATTGTTTTCCCATTTTATGCTTTGGGATATGGACAATCCTTCTCCAACCAACACTGTCTTGGCACTTTCTCTTTCCTTCTATAAAGGTTAGATTTCTAATTTTTCAGGGCTTCTGATATCTCCTCTTCCCATCTTCTTCTGGATCTAATCCATTAATCCTCATTTTTTTATTTTGTTAATGGCTGTGCTGATATGCCAATGTCTTTGCACCAGTTTGATGTAATAGAAATGTCAGAGGTTGTATGTATGTGTATGTTGTTGAATATCTTAAAATCATTTTGATTCTCCAAGATCAAAGACATACATGTAGATTTTGGAGAGGCAATAGTTGGAGAAGGAGAAGAAGAAGAAACTACAGTAGCAGCAACAGGATTGGTGGCTAATTAGCTCAGTTGGTTAGAGTGTGGCCTCTGTCTCTGACTAGGCGGTGTTGTCGTACACTGTCAACTTTCCACTTTTCTTCTATAGCTATTTCTCTGTGTTTTTCTGGCACTTTATTAAAAATTTTGCAACCTTGCTTATAGCAGCAACAGCAGTAGTAGCACCTTTTCCTATAATTTTGATACCTTTCAATAGGGAGAGAGAAGAGGACATCACCAAGCTGAAAGAACAGAAGCAACAACAGGCCATTCAGCAAGAACAAGCTCTGGAGGAGTTTAAGCTACAGGTGGAAAAGAACCAGGCACGGATATACGACGAAATGAAGCAACAGGTCAGGTTTTTATGTTTCATTGATTTTGAATTGTATGGAACAATATGAGTGAGTAGAATTGCACACCAAACATTTTTACATATGGTGGATCTGTCATGCGTTGTATCAATGTTGACAATGGATTTTAAATCTCGAATCTTGTGATGAGAGAAAATATTTGTGACAAATGCTGTAAATTAATAACCATGAAAATGCACAGAACACACGCCTTTGATACTCCTCTTTGCCAATGACGAGGATGGTTGCCAAGTAAAAAGCTTGCCCTCCTTAACAATAAACTCAGACACAAAAACTGCAAATAAATTTTCTGATTGATTTCTATACCTCTTAGTGACCATAATATTAAAGATAATCAACGATAAGATAGTCAACTCGGCGTATTTCACTATATAATGAGTAAGGAGGTGTTTACCTTGTACCTTAGGTGATAGTTGTGCCATAGCATGAACCGGATAGAACCCATTTTATGATTTTGGTGCAATATTGTTTTAGTTCGCATATATTCTGATATAAGAATGCATTACGACCATGCCATTTTGTATCGAGTATTGAACAAAGGGGTCCCAGTGGCGCTGATGTACGGTTCTTGCCTCAGGTACATGCGAAAGGTACATGGTTCGATTCCCGGCAACGTCGGTTATTTTTTTCGGTGAAAACCTATATGCCACTCCCATGATCCTATTCAGGTAGGTGGGATCAAGAACCTAGTCCTATCGGAGACAGATGATAAACTCAGAGGTCCTGTGTGCACATTGCGCATGTTAAAGAACCCTTGGCAGTTAAAATCGATAAGAGTAGACCGCAAGGCCGCTGTCCAGGCAAAATTAATTCCTACCACAAAAAAGGTCACAGTAGGTTGATCACCTGCTTTGCTTAATATCTTGATCCAGAGAAATCCAGACTCGTTGTGTTGGCCCTACACTGTAACGGTAAAAGGAAATTGGATAAGAAAGAAAGAAAGAAAGTATTGAACGAACCAAAACATTAAGAGAAGTCTGGGAACACTTGCTAGTAAAGGGACATTAAGTTGAGTTGAATATCTTATTGTTGATCAACTTTGGTGATACCGTCAATTGCAGTTGCTTGATAAAAATTGAGAACGTGTTACATTGGTTTGATGATTGATAAAGTAATGGAATGAAAGACTTATATTTATTTTGTCTTTGTCTTCATCTTTCAGATGGATCAGGTGGAGAGTGATTTAAGCAAATCCAAGCAGGCCAGGGAGAAACAGGCCAAGGAGTTCGCCAGACAAATGGAGGAAGCCAACTTCAAACAGCAACATGAGGTAACGACTGCTGTCTTTGTTTTCTACTCTTTCATGTCAAGTGTCGTGCCGACTGGCATAGACAACTATGTACTTGCAATCCTGCCTATCTCTCATTGCTACCAACATTGCTAATGACTCTCTCCAAATAAAACAGGTCAAGGAAAACTGTACGATTATAGAAAGAATAGACAAAAATGAAAAGATTTTGTCTGTGGCCTTTGATCACCAGGGGTGAAAAGGTTAGATACATTTTTTTAACTCTATCCACCATTTAAAAGTGAACTGTTTCAAGGGGCGTCCATAGCTGAGTGGTTGTTACTTGCCTCTAGATGTGGATGTATGAAATTCGAATCCCACCCTGTGCAGGAATTTTTCTCAGGACATTTCAAAGATTTCAAAGCTCTGCCCTGGAGATTCACATGCAATCTTTTCAAGTTCTGTTTAAACATCTTTGATTTGACCGTTGTCTATTGAAAAGGGTGTAAAACTGCAAACTTTAATATTTGAATTATTTGAATTTTATTCCACCAAGATTGCCGAATTGAAAATGAATGGTGAGGCGGAGAAATCACAGTTGATGCGAGAGTTCCACGTCCAGAAAGAATTCATCATTTCAGAACATGACAAAGAGGTTGACAATTTAAAAGATGTTCATAGAGCCGAAGTACAAGCTCTGGAGGCTCGGCTGAAAGAAAGGCAGGATAAAGCCGATATGGTTTGTGTTGATTGTTACTATCCTTTCTTTCATTCTTTATTATTTCCTGGTTTACCTTTCAGTGTCAAGTTGCTATTCTTTTACGTAAATAGTACACAGAATTTGTATAACTATCTGAGTATTTAGGTGCCCTTAAGGCACTGAACTGTTTCAGTAGAGGAATGGACAAGAAAAAAAGTTGTTGCCTACTGGGCAGGATGCTGGTTTGTTGCAAATTCCTTTCCCAAGTCTCAGTTGAGAATTTATACTCTTTTCTTTTCCTGGGTTTAAAAAAAGGCAATGGGAGTAACATTTCTTGATTAAAAAAACAAACAAACAGCAAACAACTAAATAAAACAATGAAATGTCTGGGGTGGAGCTAAATTTTGGCTCTACAATTACCAAGAATGGCTGAACACAGATGTGTAAATGCTATGGGTCAGTATTTCAGACAAGCAGGTGATGAGCCCACTGTATTCATAACTATAATTTATTGGCATGATGAGCATTACGCATAGCAGTATCAATGAAGGAAAAAAAAAGGCCAAGGAACAAATTACTGTAGTCCTTGTGAGTAGACCCTCAGCTATTGGTAAAGACCGGGAGCATTTGCCTCTTTGGGTAGATGTTGGAAATACTTTATCTTCCTCTTTCAGCTTGTCCAGGCAAGTTGTATGGTCTCTACAGTGAATGCAAGTCTATTCTTACTTTATATAAAGTAGTAAACAGAATATTGTGCTGTGATTATTTAGTTTGGCACGGTGTGCTGATCACCTTGTTACTTTATCTGTGGGTTATATTATAAAATACACCTTTTCTTTCTTGAACACGGGGGTGTCATAATGAAGTGATAATTACTTTGCCTCTATGCAGAAGGCCTGGTGTTCAAATCTTGGCAGCAGCGTGGGGTTTTTTCCTTTGAATTTCTCAGAGTTTTTATCGCTCTGGCCCTGTGGATTCATTATGGAATCAAGTCCTATCAGAGATGGACTACAAACCAGAGGTCCCACCTTCGATATGACCTTTAATGAGTTACCAAGAGCTTAAAATTACCAACTTTTTTTCTTTCCTGAATATGAAGTTAAACGAAGATTTGAAAATAGCATTAAGCTGATGTGTTTGATTATATTGGTTTATTATAGACATCCCAGGATTCCGAGCGTGTGATCCGAGAGTTGAGGGAGGAGCTTGTCCAGGCAAACCAACTACGCAAGCAGCAGCTGGTTGAGTTAGGGCTTCTTAGGGAGGAGGAGAAGCAGAAAGTACACAGGGATCACGAGGCAGAGGTTAGTCGTGAAGAACGAGAAAGATTTTACAAGTTTTTCACTTCATACTATGTAGCTAACTTATTATTACCAATTTTTCCTTATTTTGGTAGTTTAAGGCTCATAAGGCCGGAGCTTAACCCAGTTTCGGTAGCGTGAAGTGGACACATGACAATTTGTCACTTTCTGGATAGGACGCTGGTCTATCACAGATACTTTCCCAAGATTTGTTTGAGAATTATTATGTACTCTTATTTCACTCTTTTTTGTTGTTGTTATCATCAACTTCTTTGGGGTTTTTTCACCCTCTCTTTTATTTTTTACTTTCATGTTTTGTTCTTTCCCTATTGATTTCTGTGGCTTCTATAACATTATATTCCTGTCTTCTCCATTTACTTTTGATCACTTGTCTTTATTTTGATTTAGGACTAGACTACTAACACAGGAATGAAAACATTTATTTCAATCCTAGGATTACTGTGTTAAGGTACATTGAGAGTTATCTCCACTTTTTGTGTTAAAACTTATCCTATCAATTAAAATATGTGATGGGTGAAAAGGATCTTTGGTTAAGTTGCTGTTTTGTTTATTTTCTGTTAACTCTATTTATTGCCTTAGTATCTTCAAAACTTTGGTGACTATAATAATTGTGCCAATGTACGTTTCTTCTACTAATCTCTATCTCCTCTCCTTGTAGATGTCCAGACAACGAACAGAGCTTGAGCAGCAGCGTTTGGAGCTTCAAAAATCTCACGGTGTGGAAATGGAGGCTGTCCTTGAAAAAGTGAGACATTTTCTATTCTTTGTTTCTTTCATTCAAAAATTATTTTTAAAAAATACAATCCCCTTTTTCTTCCACATCATAATTAATTTAAACATAGAGTCTGATCAAGAATTCACGACAAACAGATGATGAACCCACTAAATCAATGGCTCGATTTGGGTGGATTTATTTCGATATATGCCAGGATGCCATGTACACTGCCATGTATTCTGTCCCACTAAAAAATTATTCTTAAAATGATTTTTCTGAAATTTTGTGTAAATAATGTATTAAATGAATGGTCATACAAAATGTCGTATAGAATAATGGATATATTCAGAGAGGCTTGTGACCAATGTTTTTGGCCACGTTCTGAAAACCCGTAGAATGCAGTTATATCACTTTGCCCTTCAGAGGTGTACATTTTGCGCCAATTGTTGTATTTCTGGCATGTCACGGCATTGGGAAGAACGTAGTCACTCGTTTCACAATTCATTTGTTTTTATCCTAGCTCTAGAGATCACAGGTGTTTTTTCGTTTTGAAACAACTTAATGTTTGTTTGTTTGATCGAACCCTATTAATACCACAGAGCAGTGTTAGGGCCAGCCCTATCGTCAGCCATGAAAGGCACACAAGATACCCGCCATAAATGAAGACACCCCGGCCACCAAACATGACTGAACACAGAGC
>JARBEQ010079820.1:0-14377 GCA_030265355.1 Tritonia tetraquetra | reverse complement strand
TGCTGACTATCACCATCAACAACATCATCCTCCTCCTGCTCACTATCACCATCAACGACATCATCCTCCTCCTGCTGACCATCACCATCAACCACATCATCCTCGTCCTGCTCACCATCACCATCAACAACATCATCCTCCTCCTTCTGCTCATCATCACCATCAACCACATCATCCTCCTCTTGCTCACTATCACCATCAACACCATCATCATCCTCCTGCTCACCATCACCATCTACACCATCAACCTCATCATCCTCTTCTTCATCACCACCAACTACATCATCACCCTCCTCCTGCTCATCATTACCATCAACCACATCATCATTATCCAACCACATCATCCTCCTGCTGCTCATTATCACCATCGACCACATCACCAATATCATAATTACTATGGTTTTCTGCATGGGAATGTTCTTGCTGTCTTCCTCCTTAAATATCTTCATTTCAATGTTAAATTATCTACACCACAAAACATCTGCTTCCTGCTGCGTGACGTTGATGTATAATGCCCCCCCCCCCCCACCCCATGGAACAAGGCTATTCATTCTTTCATATTGACAAAACCCAACTAGTCCCGATGTGATAATTAGTGACCGATTTACCTCTGTACAAGGCTAGTTGGTAGATTGACAACGATAACGCTGAAGATACCACGATATGTAATTACAGTTGGTTTTCTTGTACCCACGGATTTAATACGCAGTGGGAGGTAATGTGAGATTGTCATTTTACAACACGCAGGGAATCTAATATGGAACAATTGGCAATTATTGTCATGATTGGGGAAACATCCATATTGTTATTAAAATAGATGTACTGCCATCCTCTGATGCCTAGAAATAATGGGTAATGAGTCCGACTACAGGCACTTCGTTTTTGCCGTGGGCGAGATACTTTACTCCGATTGCCTCGTTCGACCCAGGTGTAGAAATGGGTTCTAGTTCTCACATGGGATTTAGGAAAGTGTCCTAACCATACTGTGACAAATTGTCACTTAACGCTACCGTAAGTATAGTGGTAAGTATCCCCGCCTGTCACGCGGGCCGCGGAAGACCGGGGTTCGATTCTTCGCCGGTGAGGAATAATTTTTGTTTGCATTTTCTTTGTCTTGAAATTATTTCCACCGTTTCTAGTACAGATTAGTTCGATTTGTTGATATTTATGTTATTGACATTTTAACTGTTAATTATTTATTTACGTATCTAATTACTAGATGAGATCCCGCAAATTTGCGGTACACATTGTAATAAAAATTACAGATTTTAAAAATCCATTTTTTCTTTGAGTTTGATCGTCACCGTTCCAACCTTGATAGATAGGTACGGTTTAATATGTAAACACACTGACCAGTTCCCTTTTGACAGGACAATACCAACATCGGGAGAGAACAATAATAGTTCAGACATTGTTTTGATTTCATCGTTGGCATTTTGACAGGGTCGATTCACTTATTGTTATTCACAACAGTAAACAAACAATGTCGCCAAAACCATAATTGCATTTGCAGCAACAGCTTTTCACCGAATGAAGAACATCAATATGACGATCAAAGGTTTACCCCCTTAAAACCAAATCAAAATCATACAAGTCAAACGTTCGTTCAGTGCTTTTATGTGCATCTGAGACATGGGAGATAAACCAAAGAATTGATAGCAGACTCAGAGGTTTCGAGAGCCGTTGTCTCAAGGGGATACTCAGAGAGCATACGGTGACCAACATTGAGATTGCAAGACGGACACAGATCAATCGTATTGTACAAGAAATTCGTAAAAGACGCTGGATATGGTTATGCCACATCCTACGGATGAACACATTATTTAGGCACCCTAACATTGCATTGTCCTGGAATATGCAAGGCAAATATATAAAAGCAGGCCTTTGGGAACTTGGAGGAGAACAACCGATGACGAACGGATAAGAGCAGGAAATGTCGGGATGAGTTGAGATGGCTTACTCAGGACATGGTACAATGGAGAGAAGCGTGGCCCCTTATTCTCCCCAGGTATTTTCAAGTAACCTATATATATATATATATTTTAAATTTTTATATATATATTTTTTTTAATCTTTTTTTTTTTAATTTAAATTTTTTTTTTTTTTTAATCAACAGTTGAGAAGCCAGTGTCAACACGAACGATCTCTAACACTGTTTTATAGGTCTGGAACATTCAACCTCCCACTCTTAAAGTTCGCATTTGGGGAGAAGCATTGGTCAGCAAATACAGACCTCCAGACAAAGTTTTTGGGAGAGGCAAAGGAACTGTGGATGGCCACTGCCTTCTTTGTTTGAATTCCAACTATCACCACGAAGTTCATTAGAGGGAACGAAGAAGAATAAAAAGGTTCGATGACCATATAAGCAGCGTCATGTCGTGCTTTGGTGGTCCACGACAAGACTACAACAATGTCCTCACTCAGTCTGGCCTTTTTTGACCATCATACGTTCACTTCGCTTTCTGGATGAAAACAATAAATGCGGCATTTTATATTTCTTTTCATTGTTTTAACTTTATAGAAAAAAAATGATTCAAATAATACATCATAGCAGGAAATAAAAGGTGCAAATTTGTAACCTTGACCTTAAAACTTTTTGTCTATAGTTTCAGGTAACACGTTTTCAATACATGGGAGCTTTTGAATAAACATCAAAGAAAGACTGGGAGATGGGGTTGAACCAATTGTATAGACCTATCGTTTTCCTCTTGTTACGAGTGAATAATATGGCGCCTTTGTGATGATTATTTACTTGTCAGGCCTACATTTTAGTGCGGATGTTTGCCTGAAAATTCTTATGTCATTAGCATAAAAGATGCCGAGGTATATAAAATGATAGGCAGTGAATAAGATAGACTAGTGATTAGAATCTATGAAATGTCATGGTCTCCCGGTATTTCGGAAACGAGAAGCGGCCGGAGGGCGGGTTGAAATCAACTTCAGCATCATCATGGCATTTGTTTAGACGTAGGTAGGAGCAAATCGGATTGGATTGAATTGTTTTACTTTGTTAGAACACAACATGCATGTTTGAAACTTTTTTTTGCCCAAAGACCTCTTTACTTATGCACCGTGACTGTGACCTCACTTTGCTTTCAGTAGTGAGTGATATAGGAAAAAGAAGACCCAATTGACTAAGTCCGCTTGAAAGGTCAAATCATCGTATCGTTGTCATTGAGTCACCACCTCATGAGGTCGCTAGAAAGGTCATTAAATCGATTAAAAGTTCAATTGTTGCAATTTGTGATACAATTTGGTTGAGTTGACCATGGCAATTTCGATGTCTGTGACGACCTCTATCTTTGTCTGTTTGTTCTGATAACGTTTTTTTGTATTTTATGTTTTGGACGACCTACACTCTAAAAAGAGTGATGGGACAAATCATGATTGTCCGCTTTCAAAGACCTTTATCAGCTAGAGGTACAGCTACACACAAGGAACATTGTGGAATATAGTTTGGCATGATATTGAAATCAAAAGGAGAAGAAGAAAGAGAAGAAGAAGAAGAAGAAGAAGAAGAAGAAGAAGAAGAAGAAGAAAAGGAAGTAGAATAAGAAGAAGAAAAAGAAAAAGAAGAAGAAAAATAAATACATTCTTATCATGACTTACACATTTCTCAACTAAATATATGTGCAAACATATCATCCTTTTGTTCGTCCACCAAAGAGACAACAGTTTTATTTGGTTCAATATAATATAATGTCATAAACATGTGATAAAAGCGTAAAAAATGAATAATATGGAATGGTGTGTGGCGCCCTCATGCAAAGACACAGAAGGGAGATAACAATATATCATCATATTAATGGTTTAAGGCATGTACGGATGATGTGGACAAAATACCATAGATAAAACCTGCACGTTGAGAGATCAACAACAAGAATGAACTGTGAATTTGCGTGTGGATCATGGCGCAGTTTGCCTCATGCGGCAATTTTCCAAATTTGAATAAATACCTTTATAATTGACAGACATCCACAAGGGTCAAAGATATTGTTTATTAAGCCAGAGTTGGTTTTTACTGCTCAGTGTTTTGCGCATGGTCCAAATAAATTGTTATGGACACAGCGAGCTGGTCATCGGTTTGTCTGAAATTCCTCAATCCATTTCCGGCCCTGAGTTCAACCATGTTTGGTGGTCTGGGTGCCTGCATTTATATAAATGCAGGTACCTTGTGTTCCTGTTATGAGTGATAATGGCTCTAGCCCCAACGCTGCTTTGCGGTATTAATGGGGTTTGATCAAACAATCATAGCTATGGCAGGTTGTCCTCCATGTCTTACTTACTTATCCAATTCCCTTTTACCATTACAGTGTAGGGCCAGCACTATGAGGCTGGATTTCTCTGGATCAAGATATTAAGCCACAGCAGGGGATCATCCCACTGTGAGTCCTCCATGTCATCTTGTGAAAATGATTGTATAGATAGAATTGAATTCCAATACATCAACAATAGAAATGAATGACATTAATTGATATGCATTATATCATTATTGAAATCAATGTATTAAGTGTCTTTATAAACTGATGTGATAAAATAAATCATGTTCTCCGCCGCATGGCTAAAAATCACTGTGAAGTGAGTTCAAGGGAACAAAGAGAGAAAAATCAAGAGATGATCGATAAATATACACATAGTAAAATGATACAATTAGAATATCTACAAGAATTTAATACAATAATGCCCCCCCCCCCCCTCTGTGGAATGATAACATTATATCAAGAAGTTTACAAATAAAGGTACACGCAAATCCTACACAATATCATGTCTGAATATTATATTCTCAAGAATGAAAGGCTTTAACCTACATTACGTGTTAGGATGCAATTCATATTTGGATGTGCTTTTGAAAACCCGTGCAAGACTGTCTTATTAGTATGGTGGGTCATTCTATTGGGACCTATCGCCATAGGCATCTTCTATGAGACTTGGTCCTATTCTTTACTTTTCCTTATATACCACGTCCCCTCACATAGCAAATATTTTTATTTTTAATAAGAAGGCGGTATAACAGTAAAACTGACAGGCTCGTCTTTAGAACGAAGGGCATGGGGTAAGGCCTATCCTGTAATCACGCAGAGGACCGGGCATGGGGTAAGGCCTATCCTGTAATCACGCAGAGTACTGGATCAGAATTATAATCTTACATTAACTCAATTATCAAAGGTTAATGGGTAGCTTTTGTTGTTGTTTTAGATAGTAATAGATGAATCAAATTTATAATGCATGTCTCCAGATCTCATCCAACGCTTTTCACATATAATCTTAAGATTAGTAAATACGTCTCTAAACATTGCATGGTTATTGATACTAAATAGAAAACTAATCAGGCGATTTAGGTATGGGGCCCGGGATCCCCCGGAAAACAACAAAACAACAAAACAAACGTTCGTGAAACAGCAATGACTGAATTTTAACATGATATCAATACATTTTGTAGTAAAAAATGAGATGGGCATAGAGAGCCCCAATGTACCCACACAGCTAAGGGAGAACACCCCCTCTTACCCAAACAAAGGTCCAGCTTTGTTGTATGAAGTAGCAATATCAAAGATCATCTACAATGAGATATTAAACTCGCCGTATTTCACTATATACTGAGTGAGGGCATTTTAAGAGTAGTTTCCCTTGCACATTGTGTTCTAGTTGTGCCATAGCGTGCACCGGATAGAACGCATTTTATGATTTTGGTGCTATATATTTTTTAGTTCACATAATTTTGATAAAAGAATGCATTACACCCATACCATGTTGTATCCAATATTGAACGAGTCAAAAGAATATGAGAATTATGTGAATACTTGATAGTAAAGGGACATCACCCTCATTCGTCATCTTTAAAAGTCATTGAGTTGTACATCTTATTGTAAATGATCTTTGGTAATATGCCCGAATTACACAGATGCGCCAAAAGGTGCCATGGTATGACGTCATGCCAGGAATGATAACAATTAAAACAAAGCAAGCGTCGGTGATAATCCTGTGTAATTTGTTACTGTGAGTATGGCAATTGGGCATGAAATCAGATTTACTTGAGGTCAAATCATAAAAATGAAAATTATAATAATATTATCTAAAACAGCTAGACGCGAACATTCTGATTTTTATCATTGGCAGTGAACAGAAAAGATTAGTGTTGATCGCCATGTAAGTCATGAGTACTGAACGTCACTTCAGTGGTTATTTGATTTTAATTCATGCAAAAAAAACAAACCCCAAAAGCTTATTGATTTTACTAAGTAACTAAAAGGATCAAATAAATTGATTTGTTAATTGGTATAATATTCCACTCGAGGAGACAAGTTGGTTATTTACACATCATAGTAACACATCATTTAATCACGTGTTAACATGAATATAGTCAATGGAATAAACACATAATTCATAAAAAATAATATCGTTTGAGGTAGTTTGAAGATACAAAAGAATATAGAATTGAAAACGAAATTGGACAAAAGATTACTTCGCAATGTATCAAAGAAAAAAAATTATTGAACATGAATTGAAAAGATATTTGATTTGCTCGAGATCAAAATCTACAAGATAATCATAGGATTATATTGCAGGATTCAACTAATATTTCGAAATGTGTAAAATGTTGAAAAATGAAGTTTTTGATATGATATAACCAAAGCTAGACTCGCCTTATGTGGCAAGATCTCCTCAGTTTTCTTATAGCTGAGAGGTTTACTACCAAGACAACATAACATACTGTTATGGCCAACACTTGGGCAACACCTAAAAATGTGACGCTCATTGTGCCGTTCAAGGTTCGGGGCACAGTGGGTTGATCACCTGCTTGCCTTAGCTACCAGAGTTCTTCCAGCACAGTACTCAGCAATGCTGAACATGGAGCTGGCGACGACACTCCTTGGGGGTATATTGTGCTTAGAACAAAACTAACTCTAGACAAAGAAAGTTTATCCAAAGGAATTAGAACACTCAATCGCGTTAATAAATAATCGTATACTCACAATATACGAAGCGACAATGATTTTATGCTACAATTTATTGTACTCAAACCAGCATACTATTTTTACTGAGTGAATCAATCTGGATTCTTACTATCCCTTTTCCGTCTATTGATTTTAATTTCGGCGCCAAATGATAGAATGATGTGAATGTGCGCCATTACTCGTGTTGGGTGCTTTGAAAGGGCTCGTCATATGACGCGGTAAGTCTGTTTGATCAAAACCCATTAATACCGCAGAGCAGTGTTGGAGCCAACTCCATCTACAGCTATAAAAGACACGCAAGATACCAGACATGAATGCAGGCACCTTGACCACCAAGCATGGATGAACACAGACTTGGAAATTACTGTTGATCACAGAATTTCAGACAAGCAGGTTATCAGCCCACTGTGTCCACACCTCTTTATTGACACCATGAGCAATAAACGGAGCAGTATTAATCATAAGCAAGGCCAATAAACACATTAATGTAGCATTTGTGCCACCCCTCAGCTATATAAGAACTGGGAGAATTTTTCACTTTGGGCGGGACGCAATTTGGTGATTAAATAATATACAATGTTTTATTATCAATGGACCTTTACGCGTCCAACACTTTTGCGCGTCCACTCTCCGGTTGTTCATGTTGTTTATATATTGTTTTGTTTTGTTGGTGTGAAAATGCATGAAATACTTGAGAATAGTCTAGAACTGAATTGCATTGCAAAACAAAATAATCCCATACCAACCACTTTTTTAAAACACAACTAAAGTCCACTGCTAGTGAACGCACAACCAAAACAAAGTGGACGCGATACAATGCACTAGACGAATTCACAAAAATGAGTCACCATTTCCTATACTCCTTGGATCAACATTCTAAAATAATCTGGCACAAGGTTGGATCTAAAAACGAGAGTAGACATCACAGGTGTGTAAGGAGTGTGTCATTCGCCCAGATAATGGTGATCATTTTGACCAAGGAGTGGACACATTCAAATATTGACACGTAAGGTCCCATGAGTATACACATTATTTTTTCACTCTTCCAAAACTGTTTCTATGTTAATTATTACTGAAAGAGAACTTGATTTTCGCGCACTACATTTAACCATAAATCTTGCAAATAATAGTACTTATGAGTTCTCATCTATTGTCTCTTTGAAAATTGCTTGATAACTAGAACATTATAAAAACGTTTACAATGATAAGTATCTATCTCAAATTTGAAATAACATATTTCTTAAAAGTGATTTTTTATTTTAGTTTCTATATACTTTGATCATCTACACAATCGTTGCTTTGATGTACATGTACATTTCTGTACTTAACCCAAATTTATCATTTTAGAAAAAAATCAAAAGGAAAAAACTGAAATATTATGCTGAAACGTTGACAGAGGTTGATGTAATAGTTGAGCCGTTATTACATCATATGTGAAAATCAGCTTTCAGCCACTTTTATCTGGTCCAATGAATGCATAAATGACATTTTTGTTTTGATTGAATTCCGTTGAATGAGATAAAGAGGTGGGAGCGGGGGGTGCTGCCGAGGTTGATATAGTTTACGATAAAAATAACAATTGCTTAATAAACAACAGGGAAACCTTTAGATTGGCGAAGGAAACCAAAATCGTGGAAGACACATTTTTGGGAAACTCACTGCAACACACACCAATCAGACAGTAGCGTTTTTATCGTTACCTATTTATGGCATCATGATCTGTTTTGTCCAAGGCATCCCCGGTCTAGCCCTGAAATCACGGTCGAAATTCCCTGATCTCGATTCGAAGCCTAAAATTCGTTGTCAACATCGGTGAATCGTGCAATAGATCCGTCTTGTGTAAAAATAACCGGTACTAAGTGGGAAGATTGTGTTTAGTCGTAAAACAAGCTATGATATGATATACCGTTTATCATGATATATGGCGATTGTATTTGCTCGATTGAACACAGAAACAAAACTTGCCGCCATTTTGAATATGTGATGACCGATTGTTGTTTTGGCTTTATTTACCTTCCCCACCCCCATTGGATGGATTGATTTAATTGTTTAACCATTTATACATTATCACTGATTGAACCTCAATTTTCAACCACTTTTAACAGTTCTAATAAATGCATAAATGACATTTTTGCTTTCATTGAAATCCATGATATAATGACATGTTTTGATACAAGTCATGACTTTTATCGTGAACAATGTTAACCTCGGCAGCACCTCTTAATGTCGGTGCTGAGGTCCTCGGTCCATAAAATTCACGATGAAAGTCATGATTTGCTTAATAGATTGAATAGTAATTGAGCTCTTAGCGTCCAGCATTTTTGCGCGTCCACTCTTCGTTTTGGTTGGTGTAAAAGATGGTGGCATGTTGATTGTGAACGCATTCATTCAAATGTGGACGCGTAAGGGCTCCATGACTATAATATACACTTAGATTGATAACTAAATAAATCAATTGACACCGAACCTTCAGAGAGTATCACCGCACTGAACGAAGACGTTTAGCAAAAGTAACAAATCAAGGAATAAATACGTTTTCAAATTATGGGTATACCTTCTGAATTCATATCATCTGATATCAGTCGGTTGGACGGGAACCCCGCTATCTCTGGGGAAGTTTGATCATCATTTATGCATATCATTTTTCTTTGATTCATTCTTTGACCACATTTCCCTGGTACTATCACAATTCCCTCCTTCTGCTCTCCTTATAGATTGGGTTTACAAGCTACACTTGCAATGCCAAGGTATCTTGAAAGGATGAAACTGTGAGAGTGCCAAGAAAAAATCACACAAATCACAACAAAGAAAAGTGGCATGGGACATTAAGAATGGAACCCACGCCTAAACATCAACCTCGCCTCGCCGAAGATAGAAAATTACCCGCCCGACGGACCGAGCTATCCGCCACAGATGACACAGAAAATTGAATGAAACAACAATTTTATTAGAAAACGACAACAGCAGATAAAGAACGAAGAAACGAAATGAAATATCTTGGATACAAAATAATGAAGCCATCATAAAGTAGCATAGTCTTTGTACAGGGTTATAATGTTATCACACGAGAAATTAGTATAGATAAATAACTCGAATTTGGAATGTTCTGAAACGGAAGCCGACTGCCGTGTCCAATTCACGCAATTCTGGAGCCGTAAGAGCCGTGCCGAGTTGAAAAACGCATCATATGAACATTGGAAGAGACGGCAGGAATCGGTGCATTATCGTTCAAGTTTATGGGGTAAATAAAATTGTGAGAATTTCGTCTGTAGGTATCACTGGGGGTGATTTGAGCTCCCTGTACGCTAATCCTTTGACGTCTCAGAGAGGTGTTCTCTTTTCTCCTGGCCATTTTCCAGAACTTGAAGCATTTGGATGCAAATACTACCTCTTTTGTAGACCCGACTCTATCCGGACTCATGGGGACGTTTACGTTTCCATTAGCAACAGGTGATGTCACAACATGGCCCCCGCTTTCTCGCCGGAAAAGGTCTGGATCTGTCTGGTAAGTTCTAAAAATTGTGGAAAGTTTTATACTATTATTTTTACGACATAGGAAATATGAATAGATACAAAAACGAATACAGTAAGAATTATGTACATAACACGACAGACTACTAGGCTGGCTGTTTTCGGTGTTAAATCAAAGCTATCCATATCTGAATGGTTGAGGCATGCCTTTCTTTCTTCTTTCTTATCCAGTTCCCTTTTACCATTACAGTGTAGGGCCAACAATATGAGGCTGGATTTCTCTGGATCGAGATATTAAGCCAAGCAGGTGATCAACCCACTGTGAGTTGAGGCATGCCTCTGGATGATAATTCTCGCCTTTCAACTCCTGGCCCAAGGAACGATATCAGATTATAATGTTCTACCTCTGACTTGACAACCGTGCAACAGACACATACATAGGGGGCCTAATTTTCACAATATTTAAGAATGATTGTTACGTACAATACCCATTTATTGATACACAGGTTCAAGCACACAAGAGAAAAGCACCACAATTGTACAAGCACGAAAGAGAAAGGCACCACAGAGGTGCAAGAACAAATGAGAGAGAGAGAGAGAGAGGCACCAAAAAGGTAGAAGCTCAGAATGGCACAACAAACCTGTGCCAAATCATTGAGCACGAATAAGTGTTAAACAGCTTTATACACTAAAAGTGTGAGACTCCGAAAATCTATGGTGAAAATTGTATTTAAAAAATTACAAGTAAAAAGATTTTCCCACAAAGTTTAGTCGTCGCTATTTCCATTTCTGCACCCATCGTTCCTTGGCGTATGAAGGACGTGGTGTATCCGTAGTCAACTGTTAATCACTATAAGGCGACCCATATTGACAATATTTATACAAAACCTTGAGACAGAGAAACGACACATCCACACAACATGTTTTACTTTGACTCATTAGTTTCGTTGTCATTTTTTGACTCCTTAAACAGTGCACGCTACTGTACCACTATCACGGTATGAGTAATCTTGACAAATGAATATTTTCCCAACAATTATGTCGTTTTACGATGTGGCTTTACACTGATTGCTATTCACAACAAGAAAACAAAGACAACGGTGAATAAAAAATGTCTACGTTTTCTTAAATGGAAATAGAAAAATCACATTTCGTTTATGTGAATTATTCTGAAACTACTGAATTTTCCAAAACTAATTATGCAAAAGACGCTAAAAGAAAAATATGCCATTCCATCATGCAGAATTCCATAGACGTGCGTCACGTAATAAAGTCGTGAGGCTTAACAGAAATCTTAAGGAGTGAAAAAAAAATAGATTGGATTAGATTTGATTGACTTACTGGTCATCATCCGTGTTGTTGTTTTCGTTTTCGTCAGTGTCCTGAGTGTCATAGATCACCGCTTGGAAATGAGTTTTCCTAAGAAAAAAATAATGTTTATATTGAAGAATCGCAACATTAGGGCTTTTTAAAGCTAATGTATACTTTTATCACACATAATTTTATACACAATTACATTGTCAGTTTAACATATAAGGGACATGACTGAAGAAATGTTTTTTCCTTCGCCATGCACAGCTAACACAGTTGTCTTCCCTGGAAGAGAAGTTTGAGTGTGAATGATTATTGGTTTTGTATCAGGCCTTTAGTATCACACCAATATCATCAACTGCTGCGGCGATCAGAAACAAAATGTCTTAACAAAATGGACCTCTTGTTACGAAAACAAGAACAAAAAGCAAACAAACCAAAATGAAACACACTACAAAAGGCACTTCCCCCCCCCCCCCAAAAAAAAACAAAAAAAACAAAACAAAAAAAACCACACACACAACGAATAATTTCCTGCTCTGATTTTGAGATTCACGACTCTTGCCATGGTATAAGCATATTAGGAACGAAGACAACACCAGAGTGATAGCCAAAGAGAAGATGTATACTTCAACGAGTATTGAACTCACGTCTGCCCGTGGAAACTCTGTCCGATCCGAGTGATCTGTGCGCCATTATTGTCTATACATTCCGCTTTTTTCAAAATGAAATAGAAATGCATTCTCTTTTTCGATACGAACTGTGCAGGGCATTAGTATGAAAACAGCCTCAGTTGTACAGAATGAAACTGAAAGGTAGAGTATCTTCAAGTGTAGGATACCACCGTGGGGGCGTTGCGTTGGTGATCATTTTTCTGTACTCTCCTCCGTCTTTCGTGAATTATACTATGACCGTGTGGTCTCTGTGCAGCAGGTTGGGCAAAAGTAAATAAAATAATACATGCCATTCATCTACTTACTTGATGCCGTGTTCGCAGATATCGGCTCCCACCTCCTCATCTTCCTCAGTCATCCTCAAGCCGATGGTTTTGTCCAAGATGAAGAATATGATGAAAGAGGACACGGCTGACCATCCAGCGATGGAGCACACTGCAACCGCCTGGACTCCCAGCAGGTGGAAATTTCCGGTCTGGAATTGAAAGAAAACACAGTAAGATCTTGGCTTCCAACCCTATGATACCATCAATGTACCTCAGTAAAATCTTCCCTTCCAACCCTATGATATCATCAATGTATCTCAGTAAAATCTTCCCTTCCAACCCTATGATACCATCAATGTACCTCAGTAAGATCTTCCCTTCCAACCCTATGATACCATCAATGTACCTCAGTAAAATCTTCCCTTCCAACCCTATGATATCATCAATGTATCTCAGTAAAATCTTCCCTTCCAACCCTATGATATCATCAATGTATCTCAGTAAGATCTTGGCTTCCAACCCTATGATACCATCAATGTACCTCAGTAAGGTCTTCCCCTCCAAACTTATAAGATAAATAATGTAACTCAGTATTTACAAACGATTATGAATGATTATTTGTCCACCTTTGTAAAATGCCCAATTTCCCGAAAGTTACTTTTTAAAAAAGATATTCCATTTTAACACTATAAGATAATCAATGCACCTCAGTCAGATTTTCCCTCCCAACCCTATCATATAAGCAATGTACCTCAGTAAAATCTCCCAAACCTATAGAATAGAAGTAGTATTACCTCAGTAAGACCTCCTCTATCAGCCAGGTAGAAAGCCACCACATCCTTGTGAGCAAAGAAGCCACAAGCTATAAGTCCCCACGCTCCCCCCACACCGTGGATGGCAAAGGCGCTGACCGGATCATCAATCTTGAGCCGCTTCATGCCGGCATCGGCCAGCAGACAGATCATGGCGCCAAGACCACCGATGATAAGACTTTCCCAGATTCCGGTAACGGCACAGGCAGCTGAGGGGTGTAAGGGCAATCGAGGAATAAAGGTAAAAGTAAAAAAAAATAAAAAATAAAAAATATATATATTATGAAGCAAATGGTAATGATTGCAAATCAAACTTGATTGATATAATATTGATACGCGTATCATCGAGTCATGTGCTGATTTGTATGTTGTCGTCTGTAAACTAAGAGATGAAATAATGACAGTTTCAACCATAGGTATTACGTGACCATTGCCTCGATTACATTGGTCTGAGGGGGCGTCCAAGGCTCAGTAGTCAAGCCACTAGACTTTGGACGTGGAGGACCCGCCTGGTGGACCTTTTCATTGGACCTTTCAGAGTTTTGAAGGCTCTGTCCTGGAGATTCACGTGGAATCTTCTCAAGTTCTGTTGAACCGCCTTTGATATTACCTTTTATGTGTTAAAAGTGGCGTTAAACTTCAAACTTTAGAACTTACAAAAATATAATGACCAAACCTTTCCAAACCAATCACATTCGAATATATTCTCTTCTAATTGTACTTTTCTCTGGTGAGTGGAACAACAAAGATGGTAGGTGCAATTCAAGGGGAACATAAACTAGTAATGATTAGTATCATGTAAAGATAGAACGCCCAATGTGGTACATTCTCCCAGTTCTTACCTAGCTGAGGAGGTGACCACAAGGGCTACATTAATTTGTTTATTG